>CM047810.1:53157139-53430633 GCA_026214975.1 Gentiana macrophylla | reverse complement strand
CAAAGATGCTGGTTACGGGCTTCTTCATCACTCTCCCCACACCTACATACAATCAACTTTCACAGATCGCCTCACTTCTCACTCCTCATTGCATCACTCCAAACAAACTACACCTCTCTGGGTTCAAGCTTATTTTGTGTTTTTTTCCTTTCGCTTGATTAGGTTGCTCGCTCTTCAACGTGTGTGCACTTATTTGAATTTCTACACACAAAAAAATCGCTTTTATTTGAATGGTCCATTGCCTCCATTGTGTTTTCCTCTGCTTTTTCCGCTCTTTGTTTGTCGATTTAGGCTTTTTGGTCGATTCAGATATTTTCATCCGAATTACCAATGTTTTGTATTTTTTCCGTTTAGACTTGGAATGCGAGGTGGGGGATGGCGGTGGGTTAGTGGCATACCCTTATATTCTTCTGTAGTAGAAATACATGATGCAACTTTACATATACAACTTGAAGTGCACCTTCTTCAGAGTGAGGTGGTTTAGAAATCGAAGTCCGATGCTGGGTGGAAAGTCTAAATTTCAACCTCGTCAAGGCTTACTGCTTTTGGATTCTCGTAAAATGGCAATGAAATGAATCGGCCTTTTGGGTCAAAATTTTGGTGGGCTCAGGTGTCTGGGAACATCCACTTGGAGAGCATCCTTGAAGAACCTTGTTTGTCCGCACACGCAGTAGTAACGCTGAATATTCCTTTCGAACTCAAAGAGCTCTTTCTGTAATCTTATTACTTGATACTTTGTAGATGCATGCTTTTCACATTGTATCCATCAAATTGTTGTCTTTGTCCGCTATATCTGCTTGTATTTGGTGGCCTCAAATACGATGATGTTTTAAGTTACCTTGTCAGTCTCTTTCGGTTTCATGTCTCAAAAAATTCCAAGAATTTTAGAGCAAAACTCTTAATATAACACACACACACACACAATATGCTACATAGTAGTTATATAAGTATATATCACACCGCACTTAAAATATTTCCAATGGTTGTTTACTTTTGATGATAGCTCATGTACAGAGGTCACAGACTATGTTTTAAGGAAACATATAGTTATTAATTTTCCTTTTTTACCCTCTCTAACTTTTTTGTACCGACCTTTTTTACCCATGCATATTCCACTTTTCCTTTTCTAACCATTCTATCTCAAGAATCTTGTAAAAGTTTGTGGTAAATAGCTAGCACCCTTCTAATTGTAATTTTATTACCACATATATATATATGTGTGTGCAGTGTGTGTAAAGTGTATATGGAATTTCTTCACTTGTAGTAGATTCATGATATCGTAACTTTTTATACTACATGCAAGCATAAAGTGGTTTGTGATGATATCTTACTATGCTATTTGTGTCGCTTCGAGCCGCTTCACGCGAACTACAAAATACGCTATTGCATAAGAGATAGTTGGACATTCATTTCAATTCCAAAGGTTTTGAAATCTCTTCCTTCTCACTTACAAGACATCTATGCTATATGGAAAATCAATATTTTCCTCACTCTTGCTCTTTTTTTTAACTAGAATAAGCCATCGATAAGGACTTGAATCAAGGTACATTGGTTGTATTCAATTTGGACCCTCTGTCTCTAATGTAAGACCTCCTCAAAATTTCTCGACTTACATTGAAGTCAAAGAGGTGACATGTTTACTTTTGTTGTGTTTAAATATGTAGAATGTGGGAGTATCACATTATTTCTTTGTTAATTCTCTCAATATACGGTGTGTTTATTATTGAGTAGATAAAGGAAACACTACATAAGAGACATCATAAGTTTCAGGGAATTTTATGATGTTGTAGATGCCGATGTTACTCTAAGATCATTGAATAGGCAAGAAATAGCCGGCAGACGATAAAAGTTGAGTTGAGCCATCCCGGGAACACAAATAAAGTGCGTGATGGCAATTTTTTTGTGTGTGTTTGTTTGCATTTTTTCCTTTCTTTAAGAACATTGAATCTTGTTCTTTCCTTTATCCTAACTTTAAATGTGTTCTTTTGCTCATGCTAATGGATTATATGTACTTCTTTCTGCCCCTCCCCTCCTTCCTTCTTGATGTGATCATTTGCTATTGGCTGAGTTATGCTTTGTGTTTTTAGCCTTACGGTACATTCTGGCAAGATCTTTTTCACCAGATGAATTTCCAAGTTTTCATCATCAAATGGTCGCTTATTCGCAATTCCTCTCAGTCGGTTTTGATGCATATATGTTACGTTAATTAATAATATGCATGCAAGACAAATCTTTGTAACCCTGCTTTCTTCAATCAATGAAGTTCCTTTATAAACGTAAGATAAACCGCATACATTAGCCTTAAGCGGAGCAAGGAGCAACCGCCTCTCGTGGTGGCTCATGAATAGTTGTTTAATTCTACATGTACAATTCAAAATTGCCAAAGTTGCACCTTTTTTTCATCTCTTTGTGTGTCTACCTAACAAAACTCTATATGTTGTAAATACGTCAAGACCATCGCTACTCATGATTTCTAGATACCGCAATATGCATTAGCCTTTAATGGCACTCTTTTATGTTCGCAGCCTTCTTAAAACAATCATTCACATTACTAACATGAATTACAAATGTGATTCTCAGACACCTAAACTTTTGCTTAGTAGTGAAAAAATTCTTACATAATCATTTAACATATCATACAACTCATTTATGCTGATCTATACTTGATCATCAATGATTGTTCTTTTCTTTATCAAGACTTTTAACAAAATTTCAATCAAGAATGGGTATAATCACGCCTTTGCACAGTTTAAAAGCACTAGTATATATATACATATATGGTTTGTGTGTTCTATGTATGTTTTTGTATACTTTTATTTCTATATTAGTATGTGTCGGCCCTTCAGGCCCAAAACATTTTTAATCCTATATATTATATTTTATTAAACCCTATATCACAAAACCCATATTTTTCATAAAACTAAAACAATGTACCGCCCCTTGTTTTTGCCTCCTAGAAACTACCCCATTGACTCCACCTCCTAGAATATCTCCCCACTTCCCACACATCTCTATCTCTTCCGAGTCTCCAATTTCCCTGTACCCAAAACGTCTCTATCCCTTTCTTTGTCTCCACAACTGATAAAATCTCTCTGCAATTTCTTCACTCCTCTCTGCCAATCTTCAACGTCTTTCTTCCATTTTCGATTAGATGATAAACTGCCCTTTGCTCCTTGACCTCTTTTCTCTTCCATTTTCAGAAAAGCTTGGTTCTTGAAATGAAGAAAGCTTTGTTCTTTTTTATGTTTTCTCTGCAACACTGTGATGGCGTGAGCTTTTGGTACCTGCAATATGAAGCCAGCAACCACTTCAGGGAAGCCTTTCTTAATCTATTTGATTTCAGTATTCTATCTTGCTCTAAATTTTATCTAATTCTGAGTCTCGTATGTGTGGCAAAATTGTTATCTCGAAAACCTGGTGTTAAAATGATAAATGTTTGTCTCTGTGAAATGATGAATCAAAGATGATCTTTTGTTTAAATATTCGAGTCCTATTTTGATCTAGATCCAAATCTTCTTGACAGCATAATATGTAAATGTTTAGGTCTAAATTATCCGTTCTTGATATTCTATATAAGATCTGAGTTCAAATTTAAGAGATTAATGCATCTGATGATCTGAGTCCTGTATGTGCTTAAAATGACAATCCCAAAATTTTTGATCTAAATTTTTGCTGTCTTACTGACTGTCTAATATCTCTGCTAAAATGCTATCTTCGATAGTATATCAATTTTGTGCTCTCCGAATCCGATTGTATGGTCAAGTTATATATATATATATATATATATATATATATATATATATATGCATGCCAAAATGTTCTTATGGTGAGCAAATCTGAAAGTTTTTTATAAACATGTCTAATTTATAAATATATATATGCATGCCAAAATGTTCTTATGGTGAGCAAATCTGAAAGTTTTTATAAACATGTCTAATTTATATATTTAGTGATGTATGTATTATATATATATATATATATATATATATATATATATATATAATATTGTATATGTCATATATTTTCTGTGTTTGCTCAACCTCTATAATAAATTATTAATTTGATATTATATATATATATATATATATATATATATATATATATATATATATATATTAGTGATATTAGGAACTTATTTATAGCCATTGAATCCAAAAGTTGTACCTGCACAAGAAACCAAAAAGTTGGACTGAAAAGCTAATGCTGTCACTTACAATACAGCTTATAGCCGTTGGATGCAAAGCTGGACTTTACAGCTGGATTACAAAAGGCCCTCTTCAATACTCCTCTAGTAGTATATATATACTACCCTTGCCTTCATTGAAAAAGTAGAACAGCCCCTCAGTCTTCAACTATTTCACTAACTTCTCAACTTCAGTTTCTCTCAACACTTGTATTGTAAACAGTCTAAGTTTCTTGAGTGTTAAAGTAAAGTGAGGTGTGAGTGTGGTAGAGTGTAGCTTCTACAAGGAAATTGTTAGTGAGTACTTGTTGCGTGTGAGGTGTTTCCACTTGTTATTGGGGAGCAATAACAAGGGCACGGCTTAGCCAAGCTGTGGTTCAGCAGTCGGTTCGGTGTTGTTGGGACGAATTCACTAAGTTGACTGTGTTCAAGAATCCGGCAGTGATTCTTGGTAAGTACTCCTTGGTGCATGTGTTGTGTTTTGTACAAATTTGTTGAATGTTGTTACTAAGGATTTAAGACATCTTAGTGTTGGTCTGCTTTTAAGACTAATACTAATTTGGTTATCCGGTTAGTAACACTTTAACAATGAAAGTGTTGTAATTTTATTTTTTTTGTTTTTGTTTTTGTTTTTGTTTTTGTTTTTGTTTTGTAATTAAACTCAAGCTACATCTAGTGAAATACCTTGTGTGTAGGAATGTGTGATCTTTTATAAGATCACACATATGTGCTTTAGGTAGTTTATATCATTGACACACCTTAGAATTGCATGCTTAGGCTTAAAGGACTTAAAACGAAATCTGCAATTTTGTTTTGATATTGTTGTTATTTGGACACCTTAGAAGCTGCATATGTTAGATATAACGTAAAATGTAAATCTGCAAGTTTGCTAGTCTGTTTTGGTTAAGTATTCATAATCGCTATCTAAGTGCTTAAACTCGTTGCATCAAATTGATATAAGTTTCAGCTTTGCAATCACAGCCTTTTTATTATTACAAACTGAACTTGTTTTCGTAAACATATCAATCAAGTTAACTTAGGTTCCTTTGGTTAATCGAAACTAGATCCTCCGCCTAAGTTCGTTAATCAACCAAGTTAAGTATACTCCGATTTTGACTGTTAACCACTGCTTTGTTTTAATCAATAAGTGTTCTGAATAAGTGGTTAAAGAATTTTAAAAGTCCATAATACTCTCATTCACCCCCCCTCTGTAGTATTTATTGCGCTGCTCGATCCAACATTCATATATATTATTACCTGCTCAAGAATGAATGCGCCACCGAAAAAAATCTTGTTTGGTGTAATTTCTACTTCCAAACTCCATGTTATTCTCTTGGTTCATCAATTTAATGCTATGAGTTCATTCGCACTAGTGGATGTCATGTCACGACCATCATTTTGGCCAATGGTGTTATCTACATGTATTGTTATACACACCACAAATCATTAATAAATATTGAAAAGGAAGTTAATTTTAACGCTTATAATGACAAGGGTACTTATACATTGACATGAACTTCGGTTTGGGTTCCTTCGCAATGTCATCTAAATGTGGCAAATCTCGAATGACGCCGCCTTGTTGCATTGTTCGAGAGTCTTCACCAAAACCTAAAACAATATGAAACACACGAGATAATCATAACATATTATTATTTTTGAGTTGTCCAAGAAACTATTCAAAACCTACATGGACTTCATATTTTTGTGTCGCCGCTTAATAACATCGACAGTGTGGTGAGTCTCGCACATTTGCATCTTGTTGAATTGTTTCATAATACCAACCGATCTAATGCATCAAAACACCAAGTTACAAGTTAAATATATGTATATTCATCATCAAAGATGATTTTCACACGTAAATAACGCTATGCACAGGGGTACATACATTCGATTATGTCCTAGTTGAAACACTATTCAAGATTCAAACCCCAAGGTCGGTTCGATAATCGACCATCTCAAGGTCGAATGTCTCGCGAATCGACACCTATAGGGTCAAATGTCCGCGAATCGACTCTCCCGAAGGTTGAATGTCGGGGAATCGACTTTGTTAAGGTTGTTTTTATCTGGGCGAATAAAAAGACATCAACTTTTGTAACAATGAATCACCAAACCCAAAATAATATTTCAATACACTAATTTCATTTACATTTTAGCATTTCTACATGTCGTTTTCACGAAAACAAAACAAAATAGTAGATTGATTTCAAAAGTACATTTTCATCGATTTTGCTTGAAACCCCAAATTCTTCAATTGGGGTTTTTGATTCCACTCCTTCATCCATTGAATCTTGGTATAAAACTTCCAAAGCAAGTTCTTTTTTATATGATTTGGGTGCATTTGGTGTAGAGAAAATTATGATGAAAAAAATTGATGATGATTATGAAGATGGTAGTAGGTTTGAAGGTTTTATGATGATGAAGATGGTGATTTTGTTTGAAGATGGTGTGAGTTTTGAAGGTTTTATGATGATGAAGACATGAAGATAGTAATTTGTTTGAAGATGGTGTGGGGGCTTAAGGGTTTTATGAGATATTTTTTGGAGGAAATAATGCCACAGTGTATGAGAGACGCAAAGATATAAAGTAGATCAATCGAGGACTAAATTATAATTACGTAATAGCGGACGGAAGGACGGCGATTTAGGTGGGGTTTGATTTATCCAAAATTCTTTCAATCATATCATCCTTAACTAATCAATAAAATGATTTACCAGAATCTCTTGCAAATCATTACATCGCACTATCTTTTGTATGTTATGATAACTAAATCTACGATCTTTCAACTATATACCTTAAGATAAATAAAAACGCATTACCAGTAGCTTATTCTGGCTTATGCTAACGCCGATCTTTTAAAGCGGTTGCCGCTGCATGGTCGTAGTAACTTTATGCACGCTTACATCTTCGCGGCATGCCGCTGCACGGTGTGATTCACCACTAGTATATATATAAAAATCTTATCAATTTAAAATGAATGATGATGGGACACACAAAATCATCCACATCATCATCATAGAAAGTTAAAAATTCATGGCTGAAATCTTATCATTTCATACACATTTTCTGTGCTCATTTTGTGCACTTGTTCGGTGTATGAATCAATTTTTATTTAAATCCTCCTGTCTTATCCATTATCCTCTGCTTGCACCGAACTTCAAAATCTCTCACGGCAATTGAATATTATTATAGGTTTAGCTCTATGTTGTTTCTCCTCTAAACACGTAAAAGAAGAAAAAACTCATCGCTTCCCCAAAAAAACGAAAAAAAAAACAAAAAAAAACCAAAGACTTTGTTGTTCCCGCAATCTGCAAAAAGGTAAAGGGGTTTGTTCAATCATACGGCATTATCCCGATTGTGAGGCCGGTGAGAAATTTATTTTTCTTTCTTCTTGTTTGCAATATGTTCATTTGCTCTTACTTTTCCTCTGTTTGAATTGTAGCGCCTTCCAAGCTAGCAACCAACGACTATCATGGCTACCGCACAAATATATAACCAAATCCATCGCTCCATTTCTCACCGTGCACCACTTTCCAAGCGCCCCTCACCGCTAAAGCTAAACCACCCACAATCTTCTTACTTCCACCCATTGAAGACAACAAATTCAACAGCTTTTTTCACTAAAAGCAACCGAATTTTGAACGCTGTTGTTGTTCGACCGAGCTTAGTTGAAGAACTCCCGCCAAAATCGACTACAGATATGAAGCAGCTTGGTTGACTTCTTATACCAAGACCTTCCCACCTCTTTGATGATCAAGTGGATTGACCGGACCGCTTATGATGAGAAGCGTTCAATACAGAGACCCCATCACGAAGCATGATTCTATTAAGGGTTATCTTTTTTAACATTTCTATGTTGAAGAAGCTTTTCAAGCCCGATTTTCACCAGATCGGGTCAAACAGTAAAATTTTATCTCTAATTGCCCTATGAAATCTTCTTCAATTGGTGTGAATTCTCGATAATAATAATATGTTTTATTATGTATGTGGCCTTACGAGATAACAACAAGATGGACTATGGTAATGAGGTTTATTCTTCCGCCATGGAATCCAGTAATTAGTATTCACAGCACTTCGTGACGGGTGTCAATCCGAGACGAACAAGTTCTACAAACCATACTGTATGATTGTTGTTTGTCTAACCATAAAAAAAAAAAAAGTATTGCTCATATCTAATGCCTCGCTGGTACTCAAAATTATTAGGATTATTGGGATTCAATAGAGAACAACAATTACTTTTCTCAAGCAGGTCCGTGGATGTGTTAAAGGTGTATAGTTGATTGATTCATGAACTGCTTGTGTTTTGTTCACCAATCCTCTTAAATCGCTTTCTTCACTCACGTAGTCATGTTCATTGATTAACTTTACGAAGATAGATGTCCTAAACTTAAGCGCATACCTAACTCTTAGTTTCGTGATTGATGGGTTATTTGGTCGATTCATATCATTTATGAAGTTTTATCCTTATGAAACCGCTTCCTTCAGAATCTATATTGGAAACAATTGAGGTATTACAAGACCCCAGCACTTGGAAACGCCCAAATATCGATACTTAAAAGAGTTGCTATGTATGAGGTGTGTGCATAGTTTTTTCATTGTAATGCTTTATTGTTCAACTTCTTATTGCCTTCACCTTCATGATAAATTGTTGGAATCATTTAATTTCATGAATCTAGATTTATTATTGTTAGAATATGAAATAAATGTGTGCGCTTGTATTATGTGTGTGTGACGGCTGTGGTTTAGCCGACTTGGTTACATGCGTGGTCGTGGGCAAGAAAGCCCATTAGGGTTATGGCTATGTAATGTGTGGTGCTTTCCTATATAAAGTAATAAAGTGTAGTAAAAGTGGATGATTAGAAGATATCCTCTTTCTTTCTATTTGTCTCGAACTGCGTCTCTCTTAACAATTATCTCAAAGTTTTTGGTTATGAATCGCTTTTCTTCAAAACATCCGCCTTTATGTCGCCACCACTTTCCTCGTAAATGATCATCCTCGCAAAAAGATTTAGTTAAAATACAAGAATATTGGGTCTAATGACTATGTATGGTTCTATTGATAAATGTAGTGAGAAAGTATGATTCTTTTATCGTGGTTGAAACGCATGCTGACAAGTTGTCCGTTCAAATGGCTTCAATGCAAATTGGCCGGGTAATTAATTGATTGCCCTCTTTGATTTGTGTTTCTGGAGTACTTTTACCTTTGTTACATGCTTATTTTTATGTTTTTGAAAAAGGATATGAAGAAATCTCGCCCACGCGCAGCCTACATTTTCGCAAGAGTTCATCATCGTAGAAGATTCCCATGACTACTCCCGCTTAATCAAGCATCCGCTCCAATATGACAAAACCGCCTCTATACAGTATAGTCTTGCCATCGATAAAGATATTAGCAGTGAAATTTATTTAAACCAAACGATTCCATCATTATCCTACGGAAGTTGATCCCGATAGAGATTATTATTGTTGATAATTTGCCAAAGACCTAATCAAGCAAGGAAATCGATTGAGGAAAGTAGTAAGGCGCATAGTCGCAATATGAAATTTAGTGGTAAACCGACCGAGGATGTTGTACAAGAGAAAGAGAAAGCGCTACGAGCTTCCTTTATTAAGGATGGTTACAAGCCTAAACCCGGATGCTTGCTTGCACGCTTACAACGATCCTGGTCGGACATGGAGCCTTATCATGGTAATATATTTTTCATCGCGGCATTAGAATTTAAACCTCGTGATTACGATGAAAAGTCATGTCACACTCAAAGTCGAGCCGCTTCTTACGCTTTCCGCAGATATGCTATATAGCCGCATTCAAAGCTTATATAATCGCATGCATTTGTTTGAAAATTAACGATTACGATTTGTTACTTGGAAAACTTGCACAATGTCACCATTCCAAAACAAAGTTTTGCATCAAATTTGTTGAATTTCGTGATGGTTGTGTAATGCCACCTCGATGAATTTCTACGATCTAAATATCTCAATTGGTTTTTTATTTATAGAGGAACGAGGTGCCGATTTGGCTTGAAAATTTCGCTTGAATAATAGCAGAGCGGTCGATGAACCTCGAATCCACCCACCTGCTACACTTGGGATTGTATACTAATGATGACAAACAAATGCCGAATCTGTATGAGTATTTGTCACTTGGGATTGTATACTAATGATCAATTTTTTTACCATTTGATATTGTTTACTAATGACAATCAAATGACTCGAATCATATTATGAGTATTTGTCATCCGATGTCCACAATATAGCATTAATACATTATGCATAAAATTTCTCATTTGTTGTGCTTATTCATCAAATAAGAGAGATGATATGTTCTTTTGACAATTTAACAATACATTTTTCGAGTCGAGCATTGAGTTTATCGAGTTGAGCATACTCCAAACTCGAGTCCGAGCACAAACATAACATGACTATCGAACTTAAATTTAATCACAAACACATTTGATCTCGAAATTCTAACTCGCATCAATTTGAGTATAATTTTAGTTTAAAGAAAATATGTTCTTTTATTTCAAAACAATACATCAAATGCAATATATATATATATATATATATATATATATATATATATATATATATATATATTTATATTTTTTAATTTAATCAATGGAAAGAAAATCCGGGTTCACTAAAAGAAAAGGCAAAGAACACTCATAACAATCTTCATGCCGAAACCCTTGCCGCACTTTCGCTTAGCGGTTCTTCCACACAAAAATCGGCCGCTTTTTTCCCCTCGAATCCAAAATGTCCGGGTCATCCCGCCCAACCCTCCAAACGAGGAGAGCGAATTACTCCAAAGACAAAGGCTCGGAAAGTGAAGCTGGCACGCGTGGTACACCTGATTATATGACATTTTACCACTATTTTACCCCATTTATTGAGCATATTTGCATATTGTATGATCGGATTTACAAGGTTTAAGGATCATTTTTACATATGTTGGCTCGCTCTGTCCGCAAGTTGCATTTCATCCTCATTTGCATGTAGAAGTTCTATTCTGGGTATTTTCCGATCTATTGTAGGTTGTGATCATGGAGCATTGTTAAGAGTTTCCAGATCGAGTAGAAGTGAAAAAGATCGATTCGAGGTTCGAGAACATAATTGTCCTAAGTAAATATTCGGGTAGAACTTAATTTAATCAAGAGTTATTGGACCCGAAAGTTATAGATTAAAGAAGAATATAAGAGAAGATTGAGCCAGATCGTCATCTGTGTCGAGTCATCGGCAAACAAAGCAATAATGTATCCGCAGCCTCAAAACTCGTGATTTTGTCCTATAGCCGCTTTTATGTGTCACCCTAGCTTAACCCTAGGTCGGTTCTAAGATAGATATATACACACACATTATTATTACTTTAAAGTTTGAATAAAGTGATTGCTTTTGGAGATCAAATTCCTTGCAATTGCTCTTCGATTTGAAAACCATATTCGTGTTGAGGTTTATTGTTTGTTGTATTCTCTCAGATATTTTGTTTGCATTTATGCTCGGGTCTATGATTACAAGGTTTATTTGTTTATTCTATTCGATGTTAGATATGTGCAGATGATAATTAGTGGCATGCTAAGCTAATTCGAATCCAAATTTATGTAGTATAATGCAAGTGTAATACATATGTAGAAAACTACGGTTCATCCCGAGCTACCGATACATCGGCAAGTCGTGCCATCAATGTATCGACAGATCCGAGTTGTTGTGGTCGCTTTTGTTTCATTAATTTTGATTGCCTGGTTTAATCGCATGTTCATAGTTTGTCCAAATTAGGTTTATGCCATCGTAAATGCTCCTTTGAGGACCCATTCAAGGTGATGTAATTAGTTTGGACAAAGGTTTTTAGATCTCCGTAGCCTTGTTAGATTTAGGCTAGTGTTTGTCATGACAAATTGGTCAAAGACCACCCTTTCCGACCTTAAGACCTCGCTTTGGTAGGTTGTAGATTAATCCTTCTATTTCTCGGGATCGACTTTCTTCTCACTACCGCGATTAAATTAGTTCTCTTCTAGTATTAGTGTCTTACACGTGGTCAATGTTTACGCCGCTTCCGGGTCAAAACAGAATTAACAACCGAAAGAATGAATGATTTTGTGGTTTGTACATATTTGTATTTTGTGTTTTTGTAAAAGGTATATTGTTTATGTATCATTGTTTTAGGTCGGCTTGCATTTTTCTTTGTACTTTTATTTAATTTCATTTCTGCTTGGAAAAATTGTGATTTCTACGGCCGATGTATCGACAAAGTTTCTCTGACTTATGTATCATTTGTTGTTTTCTAAAAGTTTTCTGCTTTCAGATTTTGCAAGGTAAGACAAGCAGCTCCACTGATGATGTTGATCCTTTCATATCAGAGATTGAAGCTTTCGCAAGAGCAAACAAGAAGAAAGCTATGTCAATTGA
Source organism: Gentiana macrophylla (assembly GCA_026214975.1). Lineage (NCBI taxonomy): Eukaryota > Viridiplantae > Streptophyta > Magnoliopsida > Gentianales > Gentianaceae > Gentiana > Gentiana macrophylla. Next base: position 53,418,050 of record CM047810.1, on the reverse strand, counting down.
GTTTTTCCACACACATGACAACAAAGAATGATTGTCATTTCCAATCCTACCATCTAAGTTCACAGAAATGACGCAATGCAAGCATTTACCAATATCAAAGCTTTGATCAAACAGACTTAAATGACGATTCTCCGACCCATCCGCTTAAGATGAAAATGAAGCAAAAATTGTGTTTTCCGTGCATGATCGACACTTCCTACAGAAACTAAACGTAAAAAAATTTACACATGAGATCAACCGACACCCTTACAAAAAGACAACAAATGTATCACATAATAAATATTTGCAAGCAAACTACCGCTCTCCTTGTATGCAGATTCGTAAGCTCTCCTCCAACTCCGAAAATAGAAATATTAGCTTAGATATATCTTGACTATTTCTAGGACGGATTTCATCTCTATTAAACCACAAAATATTAGCTAAAATGAAAATATCGATCGAAATTATGTATAACCCAAGTTTTTATTGATCCTTATGTCAATTAAGTACCAATCCTTAAGGCCCGTGAAAGAGCTCACCTATTGAATCATCAAGAGTCGCACTATAGTCGTGAGTCATCGGCGGAGTTGTGCAATTTTTTTTCCAAAACAATGAAGAGGGGAAAAAGTGCTTGATGAAATGGAAATACATCCAAAGTACAAAGATTCGTAATCCACTCTACTTGATCACCCATGATTGCTCTTGAAGAAGTATCATGGCTTGTTCATACCGACTCCGGGTCTTGGCGAAGATACAAGCTAGTGAGAGCTTTTGAGCAATTTCGACTATGGCTACTTGAAACGCCGATTAGTTTATCTCGAATATTTGGAGGAATCTCGATATAACCAGAGAAGAGAGTATTCCTTGCTCAAATATAGGTCAGAGCATAGTTTTTGGCACTGATGCTCGGCCCGCTTCCTAGTGAAATGATTTCACTAAAAGGATGAACCATGAATTGCCTATAGTAGTTGGTGATATGCTATCGGACCCATACGGACTCGAACTGCCTCATGGGGTCGAGGTCACTATCCGCCACGCAGGTACCTCAAAAACTAGATGTCAAATACATGTCCAAAGACTCGGGATCTTGGAGGTGAATGAAGTCACTGACTGGAGAGGTTGTTGATTTCACCGAATGAGATCTTGATTAGTTTGATGAATTCTCTCAAGCAGGGCGCTATATGCAAACAATGTTTTCGCTGAAAGTTTGTCATATGCCTCGATCTCCTGTGGAGATGGTTGATGGGATCCTGATGGACATGATCCTCACCTACATTATTTCCTTTGTTTTGCTCATTCACTGTGAGCGAGCCGAGCAAGGGTTTCTTTGATCTCGCCGCTTTCAAGAAAATCACGCGCATCATACTCGTATGGTCCTCCTCTGGGGACAAGGTGTCGCTTGCACTCCAAAGGTCGTGGTACAATGTTTTGACCCACTATCGCGCTGCCTCAGATGTTGTACGGAGTTCCTACTTGTCAATTTGGTAGTCGGGGTAGGCCTCGTGTGTGGGACCACCAAATTAACGTGTCTTCGACATGCTTACGCCGGAAAGGTGTTTCCGTAGAGTCGGAGGTGTTTTTGAGGACAAGACGCCAAACCGACCGAGATTCAAGGTCAAAGCGCCCAAAACTTTTCTCGGGTTTTGGTGAGAAACGGACGTTTAGACTCAAGAATCGATGAGAATATCTCGATGAATACGAGGATCCTGGTGGAATATATGAAGGTTCCGATGAATATTCAAACGGAAAAAGCAAGAGGATGCCTTTTGACGCCGAAAAGTGGAAAAGTATGAATTCTTGGAGTTGGACCTAAGGGCGGTGGATACAAAACTCGGATCTAACCGAGAAAAGCTTTGGTTTCACGGTAATGAGCCAATCGATGTTGTCGGAAACATCACAAACAAGAATAAATGGATGATTTGGTGGATATCCGATCGAGAGTGGTGTTTTGATGTATTTTAGCTCAAGAACAATATGAAGATATTAAGAAACTCAAAACACACAAGCAAGAGAAAAGGCAACAGGATTGACCTGTATTTTCTATTATGCCTCCTTTAGTAAGTGTAAGGTGCCGCTATTTATGTGGCTTACATTGTCGGTTCTTACGTGGCAATTACAATATGCATTCTCAATAAATAAATACATGCGTGAATATAATTGCGCGGGTCGATCATATGACGCGGATGATGATCATCTCGACTGATGAAATCCACACTTGTAAGATTGACATGGCCGCTTGTTAGCTGGCTTTGAGCCGGTGGTCGTGCGGCGGCCCTCGGTGCTTCGCCTCACCGACACGCGCGATGAAGGCTTTTTATCACAACTCCCATTGTTAAACCAAAGTCTTGGACGATGGTGTTTAGCTGGCTAGACGCTCTCACCCGGCTTGTCTTACTTGATTGCGATCCGACGGGCCGATGTCTTATCCTTGGTTGGACCTACTTGGAGGTCCAATTTGATCTTCGGCTCTTTTACGGGCTTGGTATATCAAAGTATAATGGATGCATTGACCGTATATTTTTATTATCTTTCGCCATACATACCCTACTACGTGAAGGAATACAAGGATATAATACGATCACTTGATACTCCCACCGCTTTTTAAACTGGCCGGAGAAAGCAGAATCACCGATTAAGAAAGTGATTAATGTGTCTAAAATAAAGTGTAAAATAACAAAATTTCCATTCATTCATTGTGTATGAAAAATTGTACCAAAATTTGAGTTATTAAAATGAAAGGCAAAGAAGGAAAAACAATAATTGTTGTATTGATATTGTAAACTGATAGATAAATAAAACAAAGAAATTCTCAAAATAAGAGGTAAAAACGGATGGAGCATATATATCTACGGTGGTTGTATGAATTATAATTAGACTAAAGACTAATTATTCTTTACAACTAAATAAAAAGTTAAAACCATTTACTTTTTATTTTTTAATTTTAATTCACTTTTTTTTCAAGTGTACTATTATCTCATTCTACTATTTCAAAAGTAGTAGTAGAAATATGAAAATACGGGATAGAAATAAAAGATTGAAAATTTAAATTGTTTTGGAAAAATCAAAACTCGGCATCTAGCCGAGGTGCTCATTCCATATAATTTTATTTTTCATTACTAAATCTCTTTGAATGTTCGAAATGAGGTCGTTTCATTCCATATAATTTTATTTTCATTATCAATCTCTTTGAATGTCGCTGCTGAGGTTGTTCCTATGCAACATAAAGGCGTGAATAAAGCCGAGACTTTTGGCTTTTCCATTTCTAACATAATGTCGATACTAATGACAATCAATTCAAGCCGAGGTCGTTTCATTCCATATTCCATCGCTTTTCGCCTCTACTGTGAGCCTATTTATACCGATGTATGTTGCTTCATCAAACATAGAGATATAGACAAAAATAATCGAAATACAAAGCAGAAAAATCTTTTCTTTCTACCTTCTTATGGAAAATAGAGAGTTCAAGCAAATAGTTCTTAAACAAGGGCGGTATGGTGCAACATGTCCTTGTTAACTGCTTTATCCTGAGACTAACGCTCCATCAAGCTCAAGCACTCGACGGTGAGTGGATGAATTAGTCTTAAGGAAAGTGTGTTAAACACACGGCCTCGGCTTCTTCTACTTTAATCTGCTTCAAAACAAACCGTAAGTTGTTTCTATTATAATTTCGATTTGTTGTAATTTTGTTATTCGCTTTCTAGTCAATGTAATTCAGCTTATTATAGTGCAACAATCTTAAGATTAATTTATGTTTTTCAGATCGTGAGCCGAGATTGTACAATTCGGTTCATTGACGTAATTGAAAATCGTCATAAGAAATCGTTGTTTACGAATCAGCGCTCGCTTTCGCTTCAAAATGTAATTATAAACGGAGCGTAATTTTTCGTGGAGTGATCGCCTAAGATACTCACGAATATTTTGAGTAATCATACAGATTCTCAAACAATTTGTTCAATAATCAAGATAGAAACAAGTTCGAGATTGTTTTATATAATAGAAACAATTTCGAGATCGCTTTATATATTATTGAAAGAAATTTAATGTAAACAATTTCGATTGTTTTAATTAGTATAGTTCGGTTCACGAACGCTCTATACAATTTGAAAGAAATTTAATATGTTTGTGTTAAATTTAGATATGACAACCATTATGAGTCAAAACAAATCGGCTTTAAACCGAATCGTTTGTGATGATAAAATAATCTCATTGAAGTTTCCGCTTTGAATAAAACGAACGAGATTAAATGGTTCAGCTTTTCGTTTGAAGAAAATGAATCGAGTTGTAATGAAAACAAGTCGGGTTCTAGAGTGGTCATAATGTATACTCAAGAAACATTTTATAATCATTTGTCAATTCATTTAACATATTGAGTATATTTTATGATATTATTTATGAGTAAATATTATCAATGTAAAATACATGATCACATGAAGATGATCAAAATGTATATATATATATATATATATATATATATATATATATATATATATATATATATATATATGTAATTTTGTTTGTTTTGACGCATGTGATATATTTTTGAGGAAAATTTTTGTGGACTCAAAATCATTTTGTGTAAATGAGTTTTGTTGTTATTATTTCAGAAGGAAATAATTATTCGATTGAGAATTATTTAATTATAATTTTTTATTTGATTATAGTGTTATAATCATGTGACACAACAATATCATAATATATGTTCAATATGTTAAAATGAATTGACAAACTGATTATAAAATGTTTCTTGAGTGTCTATTATGACCACTCCAAGAACTAGTTTGTTTTCATTACAACTCGATTCATTTTCTTCAAGAAATGTAAAATCGAATCCATTTAATCTCGCTTTCGCTTTCTTCAAGAACGGAAACTTCAATGAGATTATTTTATCATCACAAACCGATTCGGTTTAAAGCCGATTCTTTTTTGACTCGTGAATGGTTGTCATATCCAAATTTAACACAAACAGATTAAATTTCTTTCAATATCAGATAGAATATTCGTGAACCGAACTATACTAATTAAAACAATCTCAAATTGTTTCTCAGTTAAATTTCTTTCAATAATATATAAAACGATCTCTCAAATTGTTTCTATTATATAAAACAATCTCAACTTGTTTCTATAATCGATTATTGAACAAATTGTTTGAGAATCCTCAGATGATTACTCAAAATATTCGTGAGTATCTTAGACGATCACTCCACTAAAAATTCTCGCTCCGCTTATAATTCGTAGATTGAAACAGTAAAACGAGCCTTTGATTCATAAACAACAGCTTTAATTATCGCTCGCTTTCACTTCACAATGAACTGCACTTATTCTCGCCCTCGGATCACCGATACGTAAACATGAATTATTCTTAAGATTGTTGCACTCTATGTAGTAAATCAAGTACATTGACTAGAAAACTCTAAAAATACATGATCACATGAACATGATCAAAATGTATAATATATATATATATATATAATTACTATATATATATATGTAATTGTGTTTGTTGTGACGCATGTGATATATTTTCTGTGGAAATTTTTTGTGACTCAAAATCATTTTGTGTAAATGAGTTTTGTTGTTATTATTTCAGAAGGAAATAATTATTCGATTGAGAATTATTTAATTATAATTCTTTATTTGATTATAGTGTTATAATCACAGACACAACATTATTTCGTGATATATAATAATTCCTATACAAATTATATAGGAAATAATAGTTTATACTCTGTTGTTAATGTAATTGGTTGTGAATACTAAATATTGTGTTTTAGTATCAAGTTTGTATAAATTAATTCAATATCTTGCTATTTCTGCTTGAAATACTAGATTTTCTCAAACCCTTATTTTAACATGCTATATGTTTAAATAATTATCGGTTTCAGATTTACACGTAAATAGAAATAATCATTAAGGTGAATAAACGGAAAACCGAGTGATTATGTGTGTGAATTAAATCGGGTTTGATTTAAATCCTCGTGATAATTTTTAAATAATTAAAATTTTATGGTTGTGGAATACAAATTGTGTTGAATCAATTGTTACCGGATGACCGTGATGACGGTCAAATTATACCCATAAAAGTCATCAATTTGTCCTTAAATCGAGCTTAATAATATATATTTTATATTAAATCACATGTTTATATGGATTATTTAATGTTATGTGATTTATAAGATATAATTTGGTATTTATTTGTTTTTATTATTAAAATATGATTTATCAGGTATGATAATTATTGATTTTATAGATTATGGCGAATCGAAGATATCAATTATCAAAGGAAGTAAATCTCAAGAGAAATCAAGGCGTAATCGAATTGCATTAAAGATAAATACCAAGCAAAGACGTAAAAGTGAAGTAAGGAACAAGAAAAGCCAATGAGCCAATCGTAAAGCAAAGAGCTCACGCCGGCAATGAAAGGTAGGATTCGCTGAGCGAGTTGACCAAAACTCGAGGATCGGCCGAGTTATCTCTACGCTGCTTTAGGATTTTCAAATATATCTTTAAGTCGGTCTAAGTCTCTCAGATAAAGGAGCAAAACACGAATTTCATTAGACACTCGAGAAACACAATATTTCAATACTTTTAGTTTATCAATATAGTTCATCTTATTTTATATTATGTTTCTTCATCACGGAGGCGATGGATTCATCGATTAGAGATTGCATTGAAGGATCGGAGGACCTTCCGCTCACGCAGGTAATGTCTATCCAAATATGTCGCTTTTATTCGTAGATCTATTTTATTTCAAGTATGTAGTAGTCGCTTGTGTATTGATTTCGTGATGTAGTTAATTAACAAACCCATATTCATGTTGATCCAAGCCGCATTTAAGCGCTTTTACGAGAAAGTTCTAGAGTCACCGGTCTAGATCTACCATGGTCTATACGGTTAGATCTAGCCATCTAGATTCTAGTAACTTTCTCGCGGAACGACTTCGCCACGCTGCGGCTTTCGCTTTTTCATATACACATGTAATAGATCCGCCAATTTGTTACATCGCTCGTGAAATTAATATGATATATTGTGAAAATTGCCATGTTAAATAGACATAAGTTAGCCGATCGCTTAGAGGTGTGCAAACCCGCCCACGGTGGTTGCCTGCATTTGATGTGACGATTTTAGATCGGGCATCCCTAGTTTAGTATAGCATGCTTGTTATATGATGTTCTATCCGGTCCAAGGAAGTATTCGTACTAAGCATAAGGATCTTCTATCCGCTCACTAATTAGATCCAGCTTTTGGGATGACTCCCGTAGCCAAAATATAATCAACCTAAATGTCTTTTCTCTGCCTCGGCTTAGATATACATATACTGGGGAGTAATTACTACTAGCGTAATCAATACCGCTTGTTGTAGAGTCTTATAAAACCTTAAAAATAAGTGTTTTAGTATTTGTGTCGTATTGTTAGTTCTGTGGTTTTCTATCGCCTCAACCTTTATTTCTACGTTATAGTTGGTCGTAGACCGCGCTTTAATCTATTTTTAGTTTAATAACGCTGTATTTGTTTGCCGAGTCTCTGTGGATCGACTTCGACTTCTATCAAGCTTTTCTACGATTGAACCTAGTTCTCTTGCTAGTTGGTTATTTAGTATCGAAGTTATTTTTATAACTTGACCGTCGCCAACCGGTTAAAGGGAATATGAACCGATGCAAGAATAATTATTGAAAACGCTTTCATTGTCAAAGTTAATGAGAATTAATAGCAATCATGGTATTGATGATTATTAATTCTAAAACGCCTATAATGTTCGTGAGATTATGAATAGTAATCATTAATTTATGATTATTTAAAAGTTCAACCGCCATAGTTAACGGGATTTGATAAAGTGGTATTGATGACTATTAAAATGAATGTAAAGATTTTAACTAAACTCTAGATAATAAGTAGAATATTGATATTCTACAAACCGCTTAATGACATTGAAGATAATGAGGCTCATGCTTTTAAATATATAAGAATGAAGGTGGAAACAACTTAGCATACGGATTTAACTATCCGTAGCGGATCGTGGTGGTGGATATGATGTAATCGATGTTGCGAAACATCAGCGTTATGTAACATAGTGTTTAACCGGCGGATATAAGTAGAGGTGGCCAAACCAAAACCGAAATCGGGCGGTTCAAAACCGCCGGTTTTTTAACCGCCGGTTTGCCGGTTTGCCGCCGTTTGTGTTATTGGTAACCGAACCGAACCGATGACCGAACTGGTAAAACCGCCGAACCAGCATCGAATCGAACCGCCGTTTAACCGCCCAATAAAGATTTTTTTTTTTTTTTTTTTCCGGATGCATGTAAATAAAAACAATTTATAAACCATAAAAAATTATACAAATAAACTATAAAACTATAAATAAAAAACCTAAAAATTATAAACCTAAAAATACTATAAAATTATATACTAACCTAAAAACCATATACAAACCTAAAAATTATATGAAACTATGTAATACAAACACATAAGAGTACTATAAAATACTACAATAACAAACTATAAAAACTATAACAAACTATAAAAACTATAAGAAACTATAAAACAACATTTATAATCAAAGTATACTTAAAACCTACTTAAATAACTATAAAAATCATTACAACAAACTATAAAAGACTAAAAACATAAACAATTGTAACTACATTCGCTTGATTTTTTTATACGCTACAGCCTCCCGACACGATTACACATAAAAATACGTAGGCAAATTGAATTACTGGTATGTTATTGAAAAGATAACACAATTTACATATAAGAAAAACAACATAATTTTTTAAAATAACATTATTTACATATAAATAAAATAACACAATATTAATATTATTTTTAAAACCGAATAGAAATCTATTTAAAATAATATATATTACATTCGCTTTAATAATTATAATTAAAATAATAATAATTTGTTATTGTAGTGAAAATAATAAGTGTTATATAAAAATGAAAAGAAAAAATGAAATTTTAAAACCGTACGAACCGTGATCTCAACCGGAGCAAACCGAGCAAACCGGGCAAACCGAACTGCCCAAACCGCAACCGGGCGGTTTTGAATAAGAAACTCATTGTTTTTTCAAACCGGCGGTTTGACAAACCGGCGGTTCGGCTTAAACCGCCGTTACACCATTTGGCCACCTCTTCATATAAGGCTATATAAAGTCTATTTTAGTGGTGTTTTCCGCGGCGCTGGTGGCGCCATGGATTCCGCGGTGGTGCAATGTAAGAGACGAAGACGGGGCAATTCGGCTTTGCCTTGTGTTTTATATCATTTTGCCCGAGACTTAAATGAGTTACATGGCTCCCTATTTATGGGAGGAGCAAACTTAGTAGCTAAGCAAACTAAAATATCTAGATGGTAAGTGGATCGAATATCTCAAACCAAGCGCCCACACAGATCGAGGTCGCCGGGCGGACCCGCTTATCAAATGAGATCGCATGCCGCCCCTAATCCTCTTCTCGCTGCCGCATGACAGGGTCGAGGGCTTGAATGGGTCCGGCGGCTCGTGGTCCCGATTTGACTTGAGAGCTCGCGACAAGAATGGCCGATGGCCTCATCCACTAATGCCGGTGGTTGGTCGACTTAACGAGGATCCGCGGACCGGGCACGACTTAGGCACATCATCGGCCTCCTACTCCGCGCCTTAATCATTTTCTCAAAATGTTAGGCGGGAGTAATAGTCTGCTTATGGATCCGCTGCCTTGAAATACCGTGGATGGCTCATTGCTGTGGCGGATCGCCTGTTAGCTTTGCCTAAGTTCCGCACTCGAGTAGATCTTCTCGCTGCTTGTATGTAGTTGATGAATTTCGCTTCTGTGGCTTGTGCCATGAATTGATCTTGTTTTTGGTGGCTTGAGAGCTTTTAGTCTTGTAGAGGGCTTGCTCAAGACGAGCTCCAAAATATGATGCCGACCTATAGTCGGTCTTATAGTTAAGGTTCGCCTGCAGAAGTAGTTCCAATATAATGCCACCTGCAGGTCGGGCTTATAAAGTGCTCGCCAAGGGCGAACTCCAAAATATGATGCCGAGCTGAGTCGGGCTTATAAATGTACGCCGAGGGCTTAACTCTAATATGATACGACCAAGGCCGGGCTTATAAGAAGGTTCGCCGAGGGCTAACTCCAATATGATACGACTGGGCGCGGGCTTATAAATGTTCGCCGAGGGCTTAACTCTAAAATATGATGCCGAGCCGAGGTCGGGCTTATAAGAAGGTTCGCCGCGGGCGAAAAGCCAAATATGATGCCGAGCCGAGGTCGGGTTTATAAATGTTCGCCGAGGCGAACTCCAATATGATGCCGACCAAGCGCCGGGCTTATAAGCAGGTTCGCCGCGGGCGAACTCCAAAATATGATGCCGACCGGGCGCGGGCTTATAAATGTTCGCCGAGGGCGAACTCCAAATATGATGCCGACCGGGCGCCGGGCTTACGAAAGGTTCGCCGTGGCAACCTCCAAATATGATACGACCGCCGCCGGGCTTATAAATGTTCGCCGAGGGCTAACTCCAAATATGATACGACCGCGCGCCGGGCTTATAAATGTTCACCGAGGAAAACTCCAAAATATGATGCCGACTGCTTATCGATTGATCGCCGACAACGCCTCGCTGGCTTAGTCGCCGACAACGCCTCGCCGGGCTTAGTCGCCGACAACGTTTATCGGGCTTGAACTAGTGTTGATGGAAACCACCAGCTGTATGTTGTGCATGTAGCGATGTGCTTTTTCGCCGATTACGCTTATCGGGCTTAGTCGCCGACAACGCCTTCGGCTTAGCGCCGACAACGCCTGGCTGGCTTTTCGTTGTAGAGAAATCCATGTCGATGAGCTCGCCGATACGGAGCATGTAATAAAATGTTTACTTTATTTTTGCTCGAAATATTCCATCTTTTTCGAGTTCATTGCTTGGGTCCGACATGTCCGTATATGTATATATATATATATAGGCCCCTTTGTTTTTGGCGCAGGTCGAGGATGTTAAAGCGCCGAACTTGCTAAAAATAATTGAATTGAAAGCCTTACTTGTTTCTCTGAGCTTGATGACCGAATCGAAAATCATGTACGCCCCCTTGTTTTCGTGAGATTGAGGGCGCTAAAAACTGAGCTCACTAAAATACTGGGCGAATAATAATACTTGTCTCGAATCGACTCGCTTTGTTGCACTTTTTGACTTGATCGAAAATCCGATATATGGCCCTTTGTTTTTGGTGAGGTCGAGGACGCTAAATATCGAGCTCGCTAAAAATAATCGATAATAAAGTCTCGACTTGAACATGATAATCGAATCAAAAATTCCAATGTGTGGCCCCTTGTTTTAATCAAGGTCATTATGGCTTGGTTAAAATAAATGTATAATTCAGTCATTCCCGCCTGCTTTAAAATTTCTCCTCACGCCCCTTTGTTTGGGACAAGATTGAGATTGCGAGTAACTTGTCTGAAATAAATGTTGAGGTCGAGCTTTAATTGGACTTAGAGCTTGCCGACCGAGGTCGGGCTTAGAGCTAGCCGATAGGTCGGACTTAGAGCTGGCCGACCGAGGTCGGGCTTAGAGCTGGCCGATGAGTCGGACTTAGAGCTAGCCGACCGGGTGTCGGGCTTAGAGCTGGCCGATGAGTCGGACTTAGAGCTAGCCGACCGAGGTCGGGCTTAGAGCTAGCCGACTGGGTGTCGGGCTTAGAGCTGGCCGATGAGTCGGACTTAGAGCTAGCCGACTGGGTGTCGGGCTTAGAGCTGGCCGATGAGTCGGACTTAGAGCTAGCCGACCGAAGTCGGGCTTAGAGCTGGTCGATGAGTCGGACTTTGAGCTAGCCGACTGGGTGTCGGGCTTAGAGCTGGCCGATGAGTCGGACTTAGAGCTAGCCGACTGGGTGTCGGGCTTAGAGCTGGCCGATAGGTCGGACTTAGAGCTGGCCGACCGAGGTCGGCCTTAGAACTGGCCGATGAGTCGGACTTAGAGCTAGCCGACTGGGTGTCGGGCTTAGAGCTGGCCGACCTAAAATTATCCGATACAATTAATTCTGGAGAGCTCGTATAAATCATCACGATGTTCGGCAACCATATTAATTGTACCCCTTTTTTTTTGAAGAAGAAGAAGAAGAAATTCTGAAACATCTTCTCTGATTAGCTACAAGACCACCTCTCTTATCCTCTTCCTTTCATGTTATATATATATATATATATATATATATATATATATATATATATATATATATCAAGAACCATTCTTCACGGTCGCTTTGCTCAGACAGATTAGCTCAAGAATCAAAAATTTTTGAGAAAGTGATGAGATGAATACCTTGTTTTTATCCTCTGCTTATCATGATTTTGATCTCGATTATGTGAAATTAATATGTTGAAGCAAATTTTATGCATTCCCTATCCTCGCTTCCCCGCTTAAACGGCTATGGATGTCCACCACCACCTGCCTGCTATCCGATGAAAGATGACCAAACTTCCAACGCCGTTCCTGCTCTCGCCGCCGCTACTACTCGGTGCAGAGGAGACGGTTTCGAAAGGCTTTTCCTCTTCCATTTTTGATTTCCTCATCACGTAATCGGACCCGAATATGCTCATTAATTTACTCAGATGGAAGCCGCTCTACCAGTCGAGCTCGATACGGGAGAAAGAGGTTGTTAGAGATGGCCAAGTCTTCGATTTCGGATTCATCTAAGAAATTAAAGTGATTGGCAAATTCGAGCTCTTGAATGTCCTGTGTGTAGTTTTGGCTTAATTTTTCACTCAAAATGAGAAGGTTGTTGATGTTGTCGCCATTCTCATTAGCTTAACTCGTTGTAGCTTCTTCTTTGATTAATAGGATGGTTGTTCGACTTTGCAAGTCGTGATTTTTTATTCCGATCTACCTTGAAAAGCTTTGTGATGGTGTTGAAGATCCGTAAGATCTGTAGAAGATCTTGGCCGGAAAACTAAAAGTGGGTAGTTTTTGGCCGCGGAAACTCGGGATCCGACCGGAAAAATGTTGAAAATGTCGATTTCCGTAACGGAGCTAATCGATGTTGCGTGAAACATCAGTTTGCGGTAACAAAGTTTAACCGAGGGATATAAGGCTATATAAAGTGTATTTTAGTGGTGTTTTCCGTGGCGCTTTGGTGGCGCCATGGATTCCGGCGGTGGTGCAATGTAAGAGACGAAGACGGGGCAATTCGCTTTGCCTTGTGTTTTATATCATTTTTCCCGACACTTAAATGAGTTACATGGCTCCCTATTTATGAGGAGCAAACTTAGTAGCTAAGTAAACTAAAATATCTAGATGGTAAGTGGATCGAATATCTCGGCGGCGCCCACACAGATCGAGGTCGCCGGGCGGACCCGCTTATCAAATGAGATCGCGCGCCGCCCCCTAATCCTCTTTGTCGCCGTGACAGGTCGAGGGCTTGAATGGGTCCGGCGCTCGTGGTCCCGATTTGACTTGAGAGCTCGTGGACAAGAATGGCTGATGGCCTCATCCACTAATGTCGGTGGTTGGTCAGACCCGAATGAGGATCCGCGGACCGAAGTACGACTTAGGCACATCATGTACCATTTCACGAGTCTTGCTGAGGCGCCGGCATCATTCATCAAACAACTACACCATACACACACCAGTCAAAGGGTATTGCTGAACGCAAGAACTCAACTCTTAAAGAGCTGATGAATGCTACGCTGTTAAGTTCAGAGTGTCACAAAACTTGCTGGGGAAGCTATCTTATCTAGCAATTATCTTTGAATAATATACCCCAAAGAAACAAGAGAAAACTCCTTATGAACTATGGAAGGGTAACTCCATCCTACAAATACTTATGAGTGTGGGGGTGCCTTGCAAAAGTGCTCATACCTACACCCAAAGTAGTAAAGATAGATCAAAAACTCGTTGATTGTATATTCATTGGATATGCACACACTAGTAGTGCTTATCGGTTTCTTGTGTATAAATCGATAATCCTCAAATACACAAAAATATGATAATGGAATCAAGAAATGCATCATTCTTTGAGAATGTATTCTCGCTAAAACAAATGAACCTAGTTCATTAAAGCTGTTCATGTTCAGATCACCCTTCTGAACAAGTGAATGAGGGAGAGCCAACTGAGGTTGAGCCAAGAAGAAGTAAAAGGTCGAGAACTGAAAAATCTTTTGGTAAAGATTTTATCACATATATGATAGAGACAGATCCTCAAAATTTCAAGGAGGCGACAACTTCTTCTGAAGGTCCAATGTGGAAAGAAGCAATAAATAGTGAAATAAATTCTATATTGCAAAATCATACATGGGATTTAGTTGATCTACCTCCAGGATGTAAACCACTAGGATCAAAATGGATCTTTAAAAGGAAAATGAAACTTGATGGATCTATTGATAAATATAAGGCCAGACTGGTAATAAAAGGTTACAGTCAAAAAGAAGGTCTTGACTATTTTGATACATATTCTCCAGTAACGAGAATAACATCCATTCGGATGGTACTTGCTATAGCCGCTTTGCGTAATTTACAAGTACACCAAATGGATGTAAAGATAGCTTTCTGAAATGGGGATTTAGATGAAGAAATCTACATGGAACAACCTGAGGGTTTTTCTAGCCCAGGACAAGATAAGAAAGTGTGCAAATTAGTTAAGTCTTTGTATGGCTTAAAACAAGCACCAAAACACTGGCATGAGAAGTTTGATCATGTTATGCTTGAAAATGGTTTCAAAACCAATGAATGTGATAAATGCATTTACATGAAAGAAACAAAAGATGGCTATGTCATTTTGTGTCTTTACGTTGATGACATGCTTCTCATTGGAAGCAATGATAAGATGATCAAATCTACCAAAGATATGTTAAACGCCAGATTTGAAATGAAAGATATGGGTTTAGCAGAGATGATACTGGGAATTAGAATTACAAGAAATTCTAATGGTCTCATTTTGAGTCAATCTAATTATATTGATAAAATCCAGGAAAAATTCAATAAAAATTATTCAAATGAAGCCAGAACTCCGATAGATCAGAGTCAGCCTTTGTTAAAGAATAAAGGTGAAAGTGTGCCTCAATTAGAGCACGCAAGGATTATTGGAAGTCTAATGTACTTAATGAGTTGTACTAGACCGGATATCGCTTATGCTGTTGGCAAGCTAAGCAGATATACTAGTAATCCGAGTAATGATCATTGGAAAGCTATAGTGAGATTACTGAGATAATTAAGATATACTCGTAAGTATGGCCTTCACTATACAAGAGAACCTACTGTTATAGAAGGATATACTGATGGAAATTGGATATCAGATTCAAAGGATTCAAAATCCACAAGTGGTTTTGTATTCACATTGTGAGGTGGAGCCGTGTCTTGAAATCTTCTAAACAAACTCGTGATAACCAAATCCACAATGGAATCTGAGTTTGTAGCTTTAGATAAATGTGAGAAGAGAGGCGTAATGGTTGCATAAATTCCTGTAGGATGTTCCTCAATGGCCAAAACCTGCGCTGTGAATATGTATTCATCGTGATAGTCAATCACGCGATTGACGAGCACATGTAACAAATGTGTAATGGTAAGTCAAGGCATATACGCCAAGACATAATCTCCATTACACAACTACTTTCATCGGGTACGATTACCTTAGACTATGTTAAGTCGAGGATAATCTTATGGATCCGCTAACCAAAGCGGTTAAATAGAGAAGTAGTTGCAAAGTCATCAAGAGGAATGGGACTAAAGCCCATGGAATAAACTTTTGTGAAGGAAAACCCTACCTTGTAGATTGGAGATCCCAAGATCTTGGTTCAAAGTGGACAACCTAATCAAGAAAAGTAGAGATCATCGTGGGGTTACCTCCATCTCTTTCCTAAGATGAAAAACAAAGAGAACGAGGATAAGCTTACCAAGAAAGCTTTTAATGATTTGTGTAAGAAGAATAATTCGAGAAATTCAATTACGTAATCACCTATGTGAGAGAGAAGAGGGTCGCCTCAAAGGGAATTGTATAGGCGCACTTTAAAACTCTTGCAACTGTGCAGATGTCCACGGCCAAAATAGACATAACCGCAAGAACTAAATGTTGCTTGGTAGATGCATTGTGGTAATATGTCATCGCTTACATCAACAAAGCAGAATAGTTCAAGGACATCGCGCCTACTAATCACCTAGTAAAGTAAACATATCTTATCAAGTGGAAGGTTCAAAGTGGTCACACCTACCTATCCTATGCATTCATCTACCAATGAACTCTCTATGTCATTCTTAGAGCCTTTGTTAGGGTTTTACACAATTTCCATTCATGTGGGAGATTGTTGGAAAATTGATGGTTAAAATGGAATATTTTAAATGATATGTCATATCAGGCCTATTGGGCTTAAGTGTGTGAAACGGAAAGGAAAAATGGAAGATGCTATTTCTCCCACATTGGTTGGAAGAAGGAAAAGAGTCAATATTTATATGATGTTGTTTTAGTGTAGTTGAATAAGAAACCAACTTTATACACGATCTCGCATGAGGTAGGGGTGCAAATCCAATGCGGATTTCCCTTGGCTTGTGCATGCACGCATGTCCTCGCAGACACACGATAAGGCTCGCTTTTGCAACAATAAATGTTAATTTTATTTTTCAAGATCAATCTCTTTGAATGCTGATGTTGAGACGTTCCTATCCAAAATAAAGCGAGATTTTTGGCTTTTCCAGTTCTAACATAATGCTGATACTAATGACAATCAATTCGAGCTGAGGCTGTTCATTCCATATTCCATCAGTTTTTCAGTTCCTCTACTAGAGCCTATTTATACTGGCCGATGTTGCTTCACAAACAGAGAGATATGTATGTAAACATAATCAAAATACAAAGCAGAAAAATCTTTTCTTCTACCTTCTTATGGAAAATAGAGTCAAGCAAATAGTTCTTAAACAAGGAAGGTATGGTGCAACCTCGCCCTGTTAACTGCTCTATCCTCGGAGACTAACGCTCCATTGAAGCTCAAGCACTGACGGTGAGGGGATGAATTAGTCTTAAGGAAAGTGTGTTAAACACACGGCTCGGTTTCTTCTACTTTTAACTGCTTCAAAACAAATTGTGTTGTTTCTATTATAATTTCGATTTGTTGTAATTTTGCTTATTCGCTTTCTATTCAATGTAACCAGCTTACTATATAGAGTGCAACAAATATGAAGTGATTTTTGATCTCGGGATTTTTCTAAATAACTGAGATTTGCGTAATGAGGTTAATTTATAAAGAATTTTATTTATTTATTTATGATTTGATGGATGTATGTGGGGAAAACAATGGCGGTAGAAGAATCGCATAAGAGAAGAACACCATTGCTTGCACCACCTTCAAAATTGAAGTTTCCAGATTACAAGAAATCGATAAATATGAAATATGTAAAACTAGGATACCATTACCTCATCACGCATGGAATGTTCCTCTCGCTTCACCGCTGATGATCCCGATTGCACCAAATCTCCACTTTATCTTCAAAAGATTGGCATGATCTTTGGGATAACCTCGCAATACAATCTTGTATCGCAATCCTCCGCCGAGTCTCATGGTTTTTGTGTCAACCGCAGATTTCATGACTCGCCCCTCGCCTGCGCCTACCTTGTTGATTCTCCTCGCTACAAACTTGATGAGGCTAGAAGATGCACTTTAAAGATCTTCATGGATCAAAGAGAAACGACTTCTCGTACGGTTGTATTTCCTTATAAACGCCTTTAAGAGAGTAGTATCATGCTGAAACATTTTTTAATTCGTTTTATACATCAAAATACATTCCTTATACATCAATCTAAACCAAATAGATAGTGTGCTAAGTATTATAAATATTAGACAAACAATTGAATGGCGCTTAATTGATTTTAAAGGCTATAATAATGAAACGACCTTACTAAAGTCGTATCTATTTACGAGGTGAAACTTGACAAACTCGACTTTGAGGGGGTTGGATCTAGTTGATTCGACTATGCTGGGGTTGCACCTAAATGATACGACCATTCCAGGATTGAATACATGAGAATCGACCATGCCAGGATTGAATATGTGAGGATCGACTATACCAGGGTTGAGTCTAAGTGAAACGACCTTTCTATGGTTGGATCAAAGAGAAACGACTTCCCGTAAGGTCGTATTTCCTTATAAACGACTTTGAGAGAATAGTATCATGCTGAAACATTTTTTAATTCGTTTTATACATCAAAATACATTCCTTATACATCAATCTAAACCAAACAGATAGTGTGCTAAGTATTATAAATGTTAGACAAACAATTGAATCACGTTTAATTGATTTTAAAGGCTATAATCATGAAACGACCTTACTAAAGTCGCATCTATTTACGAGGTGAAGCTAGACAAAATTGACTTTGAGGGATTGATCTACTTGAATCGACTATGCCGAGGTTGCACCTAAATGATTCGACCATGCCAAAGATTGAATACATGAGAATCGACCTGCCAGATTGAATACATGAGAATCGACTATACCGGGTTGGGTCTAAGTGAAACGACCTTTCTATGGTTGGATCAAAGAGAAATGACTTCCGTGAAGGTCGATTTCCGTAGAAACGACTTTGGGAGAGTAGTATTATGCTGAAACATTTTATTAATTGCCTTGAACATCAAAATACATTCCTTATACATAAATCTAAACCAAATACATGCCAGTACTATAATTTACAGCATTCATAATGATATAACATTCATTTTATACATTTAAAGAAAAAAAATGCATCCAGACAATACCAACAAAGAAAGAAAGAAAGAAAGAAATACAACTTCAGATAAAATATGAAAGTCACTATTCATAAACTTACATCCAACAAAACTAGTTATAAATTTCCGACAACAACATAGTTTAACAAGACGTCGGAGCAAAAGATAGTGTTTAACAAAATAAACATTTTTACCACCACAATACCCTATCCATCAATCTATAACGGCTACTTCAATGCCATGCAAGAGCAACCACTAGAATATAACAATCGAGCTCCCTTGTCAATCCTTTCCCAAATAATTGTAGCCATGCATTGCTTATGTCTTCGACACCTTGGGAGCTTCTTCCTTCAACGGATTGATGATAAGATAAGGACAATCTTCTTTCATGAAAAGACACAAGTAGTGGTTATTATTGTACAAAAGTGATATATGCAAAGGATGAGGGGCTTCCGGCTTCTTTTGTCGGAAAGCACGCACGTGCTGTCGCTTTAGAACTGGACAAAACAAAGTCACAATAGCATTGTATTTTTCGGCTATAACCCAATTCACTGGCACCGTCTTCATCCAAAACTTAGAGGAGCATCCTCATTTCCCTCTAAAATTGATTCCTTTTAAAAGTTGCTCACCCAATCCAACCATCCTAAACAATTTGTAGTAACGGTTCAAATTTCCTTTAAGTTCCTGAAACAACTCTTGCGTAATCTTAGGCCACTCATTCTCACTCAAACCGACTGCCACGGAAACAGCTCGATATCCATAATTACCATCACCTCTTACATCAATGATACACTCAACAAATTCCTGAAATGGATCGGGTATAGACTTCATAAACATTGAGGGCTCAACACTCATCATACCTTCCTCAACTTTTGATGAATCACCACACACCACCTCATTGTTTGTTTTTGCCCTCTTTCCAGTTTTGTTCACTTCTTTCGCATGAATTTTTCTTTTTAACTTTTCCTCCTTGTGTATGGCTTCATCGACATGTTCGAAGAAAGAGGGCAACCTAGTTGTTGAACGCTCATCATTTGCCTTTTACGCTTAGTCACAAGACTTAGGTCTCCCACGAGGGTTTATCTTGACTTTTGGTTGACTCAAAGTTGTAGCAAATGGATCAACCACTTCTATCAATCGCTGGTCCAACTCCATTTTCTCGGTATTTTTTGATTCGTTAAATACTTCAATGAAACGAGCAATGTGTGGCGTTGATCAATGGTATCATCTCTCGGACGGCCCATCCAATGATAATGTTTTCCAATGCTCATGCACACAATTTCGGGTAGAGATTCCTCACCGTGCAAGATGCCCGCAATCTCATGTACACAAGGTGTCCCATGCGCTTTCCTTACCACACACCCATAAAGTGTTGGGTCCAAAGAAACTTCTTTCGACCTGTCCACATATTGTTCGATCAACAACAAAGCATGTAATGACACAAACCCGCGTAATAAGCGGCACCACATTTTCCCATTTAACTTTGAAGGCCACCTTGTTTTTGATGTTTCAAATGATGGCACTACATTTCGAAACTGTTGTTCACACATGTTAGACATCGATTTCCACCCGGTAGCCATGTCGCAATTTGAAGTACGTAGCCAGTTTTTTAAAGTTGCATGAGCCCCCTCAACCTTGCTAAAGGTGGGTGTTCCCAAGATGGAACACTTTATTTGTCCAAACATTCACGCATCGTTTCTTTGCACTCGCCCAACCAATTTGCCTCGAGGTAATTGAATACTTTTCCACTTACCTTGCTTTTTGTTTCATTCACTCCAACCACGATTCTTCTTCGTGTCACCGTGATATAATTCTCTTCCATATCTTCTCAATCTCAAATGAATCATCTCAGACCGAGTGATTGTCTAAGCTTCGCTTGCATCGCTTTCGACGTACACCGACACAAAAGATTTTTAGCGGTTGGAAATACTATGCGGATGGCGGACATTAAAGCTTCCTCTTTGTCACTACAATCACTTTAATTGTAGTGTTAATGGTGATAAGTGCCTCATACAATTTTCGTAAAGCCCATTCATAATTCTCTCAGAGTTTTGAATGTAATATTCGATTCTCGAAAGTATGTACGTGTCAATTTATAGAACGGAATATTATATTTATCTTTTATGGATTAAAGTATGTAATTATATATATATATATATATATATATATATATATATATATATATATATATATATATATATATATATATATATAACCCAATATGTATATATATGTTAGTCAAATGATTTGTAAATTATGTGTTTTAGTGGGTGTTAATTGTAAGTTAATTAGTGAGGAGGCTATATTTGGGGAAATAACCTCCCACTAATCAAAAGGGAAATTAATCGTAAGCTTGAGCGTTAAAATTCTTGGGGTTGAGAGCAAGGAAGAAGGAGGAGAGGTTTTCTCAATTTCACGGACCGCTTTACCCAATTTCAGATTCGCTTGAAGCAGAGCATCGTGAGAAGGCAAGGATCGTGTTGATACCAAGTTTTCTGTGTTTTGTCAAGGTAAGAAATTAACCCTAATCTTGGTTTCTTCGTGTTTTGATCACGCCTGGTTGTAGAGAGTTGTTAAATTCAGTAGCTTTGAGTGTTAGAAACCTTAATCCTAATCGGCTCTGGATTGGTTATGGATTGATAGGGTTTTGTTGGAGTCCTTGAGGAGTGCCTGTAATTTTCAAGTGTTTCTTGAGTTGTTCTTTGAAAGGTAAGGAAATCTTCTATTGCATTAGTTATGATTAGAGGTGTTTTGGTGATGAAATCATGCTATTATGTGATCTTACTTTTGTTAGATGATACGGGATAATTAAGGTGTTGTTTTTCTACCGCTTTGAGGCTTAGAATGAGGTTGCTTGGTTGGAATTTAGTAGAAATCGTAGAGTGTAGAAAATCTGCTTTCCTTTGTGCATGTGGTCCGTCTGCACGAAGTATCACTCATCCGCACGGATATTTCACCGAATCGTGAAGAGAGTAGTATGTTGTTCTATCCGCACGGATAGAATGCAGCTTTATCCTTCCGGACGGGGCCCTTAAGTGTCGTTTTCCTTTATGTGTCTTTAAGCCACGAGATGGGTTCTAAATGTTACTCTTGATGTAAAAATACTAAATGAACATGAACAAGCCATGATTTAGCTTCGATGCTTTAGTTCCGCACCGAATGTACTCTTCAAGCGGAGTTGAAGTTCGGGACCGCCGGAAGAGTATGATTGGTTCGCGCTTTGATGAATTAGTATTCATCAATGTCCGTGTATGTGTTAGGTTTTGTCCGTGTTCAGCGGTTCAGGAAGAGTAGTAGTATGTGTGAGGGAGATTAATTGAAAACACTTAGGTGGCTAGTTAATAACCTAATAAACAACGACTTGACTAGTAAAAGATTAAACAACATGTCTCTCTGGATAGCACCGCACTATATCGCGATGTGTGTGCTAGCGTATAAAGCGAACAACGCCGCCGCCTATAAACGGCTAAATGGCAAAGGAGGAACTTCGCCGCAACGCAGCGCACTATCGGAGTCTACCTATTCTAGACTCCGTGGATATTGGTGTGATCCACTAATATGTTGCCAAGAGTGTCCCAAAGGTG
Organism: Gentiana macrophylla; assembly: GCA_026214975.1. NCBI lineage: Eukaryota > Viridiplantae > Streptophyta > Magnoliopsida > Gentianales > Gentianaceae > Gentiana > Gentiana macrophylla. The sequence goes on along the minus strand of CM047810.1, from coordinate 53,395,818 downwards.
GATACGCGTAGTGCCCTTGAGAGCGGTTGTAACAAAGATAATTTAAGTTAGAAACGTTTAGTCACAACATGTTGATGAGCATGAAGTGAATCCTAGAATTGAGTCGGTCAAACCAAGATAACGTAATAACTATGTAAACCTTTCTTGTGAAATCTGGTTAATAGCTTCTGTTTCTTACTAAGTACCTTTGTACTTACCTCGAATGCATTTTTGTTGTGTTTGGGGATTGAGAAGACGAACAGGTCGAACCGGAGTTTGACGAGGCTTATGAAGACGATGTTTGATGATTGTTATAATTAAACTATTTGATGTCCTTTTTAGATTGTTATGTTGTAATTTCATTACAAGACTTGTATGCTTTTGAAGACTTTTCTTTATAAGACTTTTGTTGTACCTTTTCCTTTACTTTAGACATCGTGATCAAGTTGTAAGATTTTATTTCTTTTTTTCGTGGATGTAAGTTATCTTTCTATCTATAGTATGGTTGTATTTCTATTCTTATCTTGTACAAAAACAGACTTAGTCTCTTTAGCTTCCGCTTAAATGCGAACTCGACACGACGTAGTAGAGGCTTACGATAATATAGAATTTATTTTATATTATACATGCCGAACGCTCTAATTCCGGTAAGGACTCGCATCGTGGAACGGGCGCATACAGCTTGGTATCGTAGAGATGCATCATTTAGACTTCCTTTCTTGAGATAAGTTTTCTTTAGATCCCTTAGTAACATTCTGATCTTCTTGATCTTTCAGAATGGTGACAACAATGAGAGGTGTTCATGGAGCTGGGAGTTCAGGGGTTAGACCAGGGGCAGATAACGCTACACCTGTTGTGGGAAGAGACTTTGTGAGGCAGAATCCCTCACCCCACCCGAGCCTTTCACCACCCCCTCATACTGCGACCCCCACACCACGGTCTCATCAGGATCAACCTCCACAATGGCATGTGGGGAGTTCAGGTCAGGTTTACTATGGTAAGTGACATACCAAAGAGTTTTATACCACCAAAGGATCGAGGTTTATCCACCACCACCACCAGTAAGCTATCCGCCAACCACAACTTACCCTCCTTACCAGCAAACCTTTTACCCTCCACCTACAAGTTTCCAACCTCAACCGTCTATCCCTCCATCACCACGGATTGATCATCATCACGGTTTTGGATACCCACCTTATGGACTACATCACCGCACCACACTCCACAACATCATCCAGATACCATCCTTATCAACAAGCACCGCCTGTGATGCAACCACAACAACCTCAAAGAAAGCCTTTATCCACCACCTTAACCACCTCAAAACCCCATGTACCTTTTGGTTATCCACCCGCTTACCCTCCATTTCATCCACCGGTTTATCCACCCGCTTACCCACCAAAGGAGACCAAATGTTGAGCAGTGCACCACCAAATGGATTGGTATACAAGATTGAGAAGGAATCGGGTTCAGGATTTTTTTGGAAATGTGGAACATTCAAAAGCTGAAGAATGGTTGAGAGGTTTTGAGAAGTCTTGCAGGAACATACATGTTCCTGAGACAGAGCCGCACACCGGGTCGTTAGTTTCTTCCGGGCGAGTCAAGCGTGATAGATGCTATACAGAGCAAGAATGGGAAGGTAATGATCGGGAAGCTTTCAAAGCTATGTTTTACAATGAGTACTTCCTGCCACGTGCAGCCGACAAGGCAAGTCAATTTCTCGAGATTTAAGCAAGGTATTCATCGACGGTGTCCCAAAGACACCAATAAGTTTAACGAATTGAGACGGTTCTACCCCGAGTTGATGAGAGTGGAAGAAAGAAAGATGGCTCTTTACAAGGATGGTTTGGCCTATGAGATTCACCGTATGCCGGGTTTTTCAACAAGAGTATGGCAGAGTTGTTGAATAAAGCTTTGAGATCGAAACTTTCGTGAAGAAGACTACAAAGATTGTGGGAAATAAGAGAAGTTTTGGGACTAGTCGTAGTAGTTACCGAGGAGCACCACAAAGAAAACGCCAAGAAGACAATAGCCCCACGGCAACTAAGGCCCCAAGCAAAGGTACCACTTTGCCCCAAGTGCAATAGAAACCATTCAAGAGAGTGCAGGCAGAACAGTAACAATAAATTGCTATATTTGTGGTGAGCCGGGGCACTTCTCTAGATCGTGTCCGAACAGAGGAAACAAGAGCAGCCTGTGCCAAGGAAGCGGAAAGAGCGGTCCAAGTCGACTCACTGTGTTTTTGCCGCTGATGCCAGAGATGCGTATGAGAGGATGATGTTATCTCAGTACCATGTTGTTGTTTTATTCCTTTATTAAGATATTTTATAGCGTTATTATTCATGTTGTAGCGTATTTAAATAAAATGAATATGCATCTTAGGTACAATAATGTTAGACAATCTAGTGGTCAAGGCTTTGTTCGATACGGGAGCCGCCTAACACTTTTGTGTCGACTCAAGGTAGCTAAGAGATTGAACTTACCTTCGAACCTTTAAGAAATACGCTGGAAATAACTACACCATTAGGAAAGGTTACTAAAGTGACAATGTTCATACCTCGTAGACGTATGTGTAGGATCTTACCGCTGCAAAGAGTGACCTAACAAAGGTTAGACTTTACGGACTTTGATGTTATCTTGGGAATTGATTGGTTGTCCGAGAACTATGTACACTTAGACTCAGAGAAAAGCGAGTAACCTTTAAGGTGCCCGGAAAATCTTCTAAGACTTTTCAAGGTAACGGTACAAGCCAAGTAAGAAGCTTACATCCGATAATCTCAAAGCAGCTAAGGCTATAAGAGCATGTCGAAAGGGTGTGAAGGCTACTTGTTGTATGCTATGGATGTAGAACAAGTTGCTTCTAAGTTAAGAAACACCTATAGCAAGAGAATATCCCGAGGTCTTTCCGGATGAGTTACTAGGGAATATGCCGGATAGGGAGATTGAGTTTGAGATCAAGTTAGTACCAGGGGCAGCACCAGTAGCTAAAGCACCGTATAGGATGGCACCGGCTGAATTAAAAGAATTGAAAGTTCAGTTAAAAGATATGTTGGAAAGAAACATAATTCAGCCAAGTACCTCACCGTGGGAGCCCCGTGTTGTTCGTGAAAGAAGAAGGACGGTAGTATGAGAATGTGTATAGATTATGAGCTTTGAACAACCTCACTATCAAGAACAAGTATCCACTACCAAGGATTGACGACTTGTTTAATCAGCCAAAAGGAAAGAGAGTGTTTTCTAAGATTGACCTTAGGTCGTTATCATCACCAAGATTAAGGTAGCGTATATACCTAAGACGGCTTTTAGTACGAGGTATGGACATTACGAGTTCTTGGTTATGCCTTTTGACTCACTAATGCTCCTTCAACATTCATGGATTTGATGCAACGCGTTTTCATGCCTTCTTTGGATAAGTTTGTGATAGTGTTCATAGATGATATCCTTATCTACTCATAGGATGAAAAAGAACACGAGGAACACTTAAGAATAGTGTTGAAGACTTTGAAAGAGAAACAGTTGTTTGCTAAGTTTTCGAAATGTGATTTTTGGTTGAAGCAAGTCAGTTTTCTGGGACATGTGATATCTGGGGATGGTATACAAGTAGACCCTACAAAGATAGAAGCGGTTGAGAATTGGCCAAGACCTGCTACAGTTTCTAAAGTAAGAAGTTTTCTGGTGTAGCCGGATACTACAGGAAGTTTGTACAAGACTTTTCCAAAATAGCCACAACACTCACCAAACTTACACAAAAGAATGTGAAGTTTGAATGGACTAGTGAGTGTGAAACAAATTTTCGTGACTCAAGGATAGATTGACTACAAAGACCAGCTTTGGCGCCCGAGATCTTTGATAATTATGATGTGTATAACGACGCTTCGGGACAAGGTTTGGGTTGCATGTTGATGCAAGAGGGCAAGGTAATAGCCTATGCATCTAGACAATTAAAGGTACACGAGAAGAATTACCCGACTCATGACTTAGAGTTCGCAGCAGTGGTGGTTGCCTTAAAGACTTGGAGGCACTACTTGTACAGAGTCAAGGCAAGAATCTTCACGGACCATAAGAGTTTAAAGTATTTCTTCACTCAAGAGAATCAATATGAGGCAAACAAGATGGTTAGAGTTCGTGAAGGATTATGACTTGATATACAAGACCATCCGGTAAAGCAAATGTGGTTGCAGATGCATTGAGTAGGAAGCCGTGTGTTTGTGGTTTCGTGGGTCAAGATGTAAGGTAATAGTTAGATGGGCTGGAACCAAGCTTTGCTCGGCAGGGAATCGATGCCAGGGCACCGCTTGTTGGCTTGGTCGAGTTGATGGATGACATCCGGGTAAACAAGACGAAGATCCAAATTTTGGTAGATTTGAAGCGAGTTGCTAAAGAAAAGCCTACAATGAGTGGGAACCTTTGGTACCAAGATCGCTCTATGTGTGCCTAATGTAGAGACTTAAGAAGGAGAGTCATGGATGAAGCACATAGATAGCCTTTGGTACCACCCAGAGCTACAAAGATGTATAGTAGATTTGAAGGAACGCTTTGGTGGCCTTCAATGAAATTGGAAATAGCTAAGTTTGTGGTCGAACGTGATACGTGTCGAAGGTCAAAGTCGAGCATAGAAACCTGGAGGTATGCTTAAACCATTGACATCCCCGAGTGGAAATGGGATAAGATTACTATGGATTTTATCACCGGTTTGCCAAGGCACTAAGAGCGGACATGATATGATTTGGGTCATTGTGGATAGACTCAAAAAGTCGGCTCATTTCTTACCAACCAAGGTTGATATGTCGTTAAAGAAGATGACTACACTTTATTTGGACAATATTGTGAAGTTGCATGGAGTGCCTATCTCAATTGTATCGATCGTGACACCGGTTTATTAGTCGGTTTTGGAAGAGCTTGCGTAAAGCCTTAGGCACAACATTGATTTGAGTACAAATGCTCCATCCTCAAACAGATGGACAATCGGAAAGAACAATCCAAACATTATAAGATATGTTAAGAGCATGTGTTTTGGAAGTAGGTGGATCATGGGATGATTACCTACCTGGGTCGAGTTCGCTTACACAATAGCTTATCATGCAAGTTTGGGAATGCCGCCGCTTGAAGCCCTGTATGGTGTAAGATGTCGAACGCCGCTGCTTTGGGAGGAAGGGGAGAGAAGCAAACTACCGGGCCGTAATTGGTAGAACAAGCTAAGGAAAGAGTTTTGTTGGTTAAGAAGAACTTGAAGGCAAAGACAAGATCGCCGTAAAAGTTGGGCCGATGTCCGTAGGGCGCCTTTAGAGTTCGACGCTGGATGATAGAGTTTACTTGAGAGCTCTCGATGAAAGGAGTTAAGCTGCTTTGGGCAAAAAGGAAAGCTAAGTCCAAGGTATGTCGGACCGCTTGAGATCCTCGAGAGAGTTGGACCGTTAGCTTATAAGCTTAAGTTACCGATTCAATGTCAAGAGTTCATAATGTGTTCCATGTCTCGATGTTGAAGAAGTGTTTAACGGTTGGATGTGGAAGCCACAGCTTGATCCGAGATCCTTCAAGATAACCTCGCCACGATGAAAAGCCGGTTAAGGTTTTGGATAGAAAGAAAAGATGATCAAAAGGAGAATGGTTCCTTTGGTTTTGGTACAAAGGAGCAATCACACGTAAAATGAAGCAATATGGGAAGTGGAAGATGATATGATCACGGAGTTTCCACTTTTGAACTTACTGTGTATGTTAAAGTTTCGAGGACTAAACTCCTCTTAAGGGGAGGAATGTAATATTCCGATTCTCGGAAAGCGCATGATTTGTCAATTTATAGAATGGAATGGAATATTATATTTATCTTTTATGGATTAAAGTATGTAATTATATATATATATATATATATATATATATATATATATATATAAAAACCCAAATATGTATATATATGTTAGTTGGGGTCTGATTTGTAAATTATGTGTTTAGTGGGTGTTAATTGTAGTTAATTAGTGAGGAGGCTATATTCGGGAAATAACCTCCCACTAATCAAAAGGGAAATTAATCAAGTTTGAGCGTTAAAATTCGGGGTTGAGAGCAAGGAAGAAGGATGAGAGGTTTTCTCAATTTCACGGTCCATTTCTACTCCGATTTCAGATTCGTTTGAAGCAGGAGCATCGTGAGAAGGCAAGGATCGTGTTGATACCAAGTTTTCCAGGTTTTGTCAAGGTAAGAAATTAACCCTAATCTTGGTTTCTTCGTGTTTTGATCACGTCTGGTTGTAGAGAGTTGTTAAATTCGTAGCTTTGAGTGTTAGAAACCTTAATCCTAATCGGCTCTTGGATTGGTTATGGATTGGATAGGGTTTTGTTGGAGTCCTTGAGGAGTTCCTGCAATTTTCTGAAGTGTTTCTTGGAGTTGTGCTTTGAAAGGTAAGGAAATCTTCTCTATTGCATTAGTTATGATTTGAGGTGTTTTGGTGATGAAATCATGCTATTATGTGATCTTAGTTTTGTTAGATGATACGGGATAATTAAGGTGTTGTTTTTCCGTTGTTTTGAGGCTTAGAATGAGGTTAAGCTTGGTTGGAATTGAGTAGAAATCGTAGAGTGCGTAAAAAATGCTTTCCTTGTGCAGATTAGGTCTATCCGCACGGATGTATCACTCATCCGCACGGATATTTCACCGAATCAGCAGAGAGTAGTATGTGTGTTCTATCCGCACGGATAGAATCAGCTTTATCCGTCCGGATAGCATCTTCTATCCTTCCGGACGGGGCCCTAAGTCTCGCTTTCCCTTTATGTGTCTTTAAGCTACGAGATGGGTTCTAAATGTTACTCTTTGATGTAAAATTACTAAATGAACATGAACAAGCCATGATTTAGCTCGATACGCTTAGTTCCGCACCGAATGTACTCTCAAGGAGTTGAAGTTCGGGACCGCCTAAAGAGTATGATTGGCTCGCGCTTTGATGAATTAGTATTCATCAATGTCCGTGTATGTGTTAGGTTTTGTCCGTGTCTCAGCGGTCAGGAAGAGAGTAGTATGTGTGAGGGAGATTAATTGAAAACACTTAGGTGGCTAGTTAATAACCTAATAAACAACGATTTGACTAGTAAAAGATTAAACAACATGTCTCTCTTGGATAGGCACCGACACTATATCGCGATGTGTGTGCTAGAAGATAAAGCGAACAACGCCGCCGGCCTATAAACGGCTAAATGGCAAAGTGGAGGAACTTCGCCGCAACGTCATGCACTATCGAGTCTACCTATTCTAGACTCCGTGGATATTGGTGTGATCCACTAATATGTTGCCAAGAGTGTCCCAAAGGTGGATACGCCAGAGTGCCCTTGAGAGCGGTTGTAACAAAGATAAGTTAAGTTAGAAACGCTTAGTCACAACATGTTGATGAGCATGAAGTGAACCCTAGAATTGAGTCGGTCAAACCAAGATAACGTAATAACTATGTAAACCTTTCTTGTGAAATCTGGTTAATGCAATAGCTTTTGTTTCTTACTAAGTACCTTTGTACTTACCTCGAATGCATTTTTGTTGTGTTTGGGGATTGTAACGCCCGTCCGAAAACCCGAGTATTTTCGTAAACGGACTGCTCGCCATGTTTTGAGATGTAGTCTCGTAACACGAAGCCTTTCTAACTAAAACATTCCTTAAGATTAATAGCGTAAGCTAAACAACACAACTCGGTCTATCAACATCATTTACTATTTCCCAATAATCCAACTATTACACCATTAAAAGATAACATCCAAATAACAATTCTAATCACAAATATTTTACAACATACAATCTCATATCATATTCTCCAATGTACTACCTCAAAAGATAAACGCAATAAACTAATCTTTGTCACCAATGCTTAGCTAGACATCCCATATCATCATCATCCGTCGACCATGTATTATATCCGAAAAAAACATAGGAATGTAAAGAGTGAGCATTATTGCCCAAAGAAGAAAAGTCGATTAAAAGGGAACTATGGCAACCACCAGAAGGCTAATCGAGTTCACATTTGGTAATAAACAAAATGATATGAAATTATTCAAAAGAATTTTAAAATCTACTTGAATTCATTACCATGTAAGTAAAATAAATGGAATAGCGTAATCAATCAAATCTATCAAAAGTAAGTACGATCTTCATTATTTTCTTTTCTTTTCTATTCTTCATAATGTTAGCCTACTATGGGAGGCTCATAATTTAACTAGTACATAACGGTTCAAGAGTATTACGCCTCATTTATTATAGCCCATGAGAAGTGGAAACTAACATATGTATCGAATCGATGTTCACTATTATTGCCCGTGAATGGAAATTGACCGGCTCCGGCCTTTTCTCACTATTATAGCCCGTGAGCAGGAAACTAGTGCCGGGACCCTTGAGGATTCACCGCTCGCATCCTTCATGTGGTAGCAGAGCCAGTTCCACGGTTTATATAGTCATAATCATAATTAAACGATTTAAAGGAGTGGAATTGCATGTAGTAAATTTTATTTATTGTTTTATGCTCGATAATGATTAATTGCTATGGTTGAAGAGATGGATTGGGGTTGGCATCATTTAATTCGTTAGATCTATTGTAAACTCATATAAACGATGAAAATTCGCTCATATGAGTATAGGAAATTATGTAATTTATTTTTATTTCAATTTTAATTTCCAGAAAATAGATCTGTTTAGTAGCTGTCTAGTTATTTCGTTTTTCCCGTTGATCGAGCCGTTGAAACGACGATCCCTCCGGTCGGAATCAAGATTGGAAGATGATGAACAATTGCACAAAATTTAGCATCGATCGGAGTCCATTATGATATCCATTCGATGCTGCAAGGAAGCTGCTGTAACAGAAAAACGCAGGATTCACAGAAACCCTACCTGTGACTTCCTCGAATTTCTGGGGGAGTTTGGACCGTTGATGTAATATTCCGATTTTCGGGAAAGGGCAGACGTGTCATTTTGCGAAAACGAAATATTATTATTTCTTTTCTTTTATGGGAGTTAAGTATTATTGGAATATATATATATATATTCGAGTTATATATATATTTAAAGGGATAAATCTGATTTTTGGTAAGTAAGGGCGATTATGGTAAAAAGGGATTAATTTGGAATATGTATTTAAGGAAAATTTACACACAATAATCCCCCTAACCTAATTAAATCAGAAAATTCACTCTTCACGTTCTTCTCATATGCGCAAGTTTTGAGAGGAGAAAAGGGTTGAAAGAGTTTTCACAAATTCTAAGAGATAGCTTAATCGCTTTCGATCGACGAGAGCTTTGGAATCGCCGTGAGAAGGGGCATCGCTTAGTCATCCGAGGTTGGGAGTCGCAGCAGATTTTCTCGAGGTCATTGGATCTGCTTTTGGAGCAAAGAATTAGGTAAGAAACTCTTCCTATGATTTCGGTTATAATTCGTAAAGTTTAGATTGTGATTTGGAGACTTGTAGATGCTAATAAAAGATGTGTTTTATGTTGATCGAAGGATCCTAGATACTACGGTTGATTGGATATAGTTTCTACGCTCTTTCTGGGTTTAATTCGATGCTAAATATGTTAGAAATAAAGGCGTAAAATCGAAGTTTCGTCGATCTTAGCGCTTTGGGAAAACCTGTGGACGAGCGTGCCTGGCCTTTCTCGACGGGCGTTTACTTGGGGCACATTTCGACGAGCGGCCTGGCTTTTCGGACGGGCGCTTGAAATGTTGTTTTACATTCGTGATTGAAATCCTTTGGGTGGACGGGCGCCTGGTATAAGTGGACGGGCGCCCAATAAGGTTCGACGGGCGCCCGTGAGCCTTAAACGGGCGCTCTAGCTGCTTTTGTCATTCTCCTTTGTTGGTTGTTGTTCAGCCTTATAAGCATGATTTAGCTTTATGAAACCTTGATATATGATATATATTAAATAGTATAAACTTGAACAAGCCTCGAATTGATCTTCTCGATTCGCTCAGCTTAAAACACCGAATGTACTCTTAAAGGGAGTTGAAGTTCGGATCCGTCGGAAAGGCATGATAGGCTTGTGCTTTGATGAATTAGCATTCATCAATGTCTGTGTAATTGCTAGGCCTTGTCTTTGTCTAGTGGTCTAAGAAGAGAGTAGTTAATGTGAGGGAGATTAATTGAAAACACTTAGGTGGTTAGTTAATCATCTTAATAAAATACGTACTTGACTAGTAAAAGATTAAACAACATGTCTCTCTTGGATAGGCACCATCAGATCGCGATGTGTGTGCTACCTCCGAAGGTGGAAGAAGTCCGTAGTCAAAAAACCCTAAGCGGAGGGACTCACTGAGGTGTGCGTGACTATCGAGTCTACCTTTCTAGACTTCGTGAATATTGGTGTGATCCACTAATATGTTGCCAAGAATATCCCCACTGATATGCGTAGTGTCTTTGAGTGCGCGTTGTTGTAACATAGATAGGTTAAGTAGAAACGGTTAGTCGGGCCCATGTTGATGGACATGAGATGAACCCTAGATTGAGTCGGTCACACGTAATCAACTAAGCCTTTAATTATCTTTACTTTATAAATTATAGTTGTTGTCATAGCTTCTCTTTCTTATTGAGTACGTTGTACTTACCTCAAATGCATGTTTTCTATGTGTTTGGGGTGAGAAGACAAACATGTAGATAATGCTTTCGAGGAAGAGTTCGATGATGACGCTTTGAAGACGCTTTCATTGAAGAGTTTACATTTATTCATTTCTTATTCTTAAATAGACTGCTTTAGACTTTTTTTTGGTCTTTCGAGAATTGTAGTACCGCTACATTCCTTTTAGATTTCAGATTTTTCCTTAAATGTAATACGTTACATTTTCACCTTTAGATTTCATTTCTATCCTTGGTTGTTGAAATTTTTATACCCGAGTCTTTTGCTTCCGCTTGCTTATTTTTGATACGACGTAGTAGAGGCTTACGATAAAAGTGAATTTATTTTTATTTTATACGCGCTTAACGCCTTTTTCCGGATAAGGACTCGTGTCCGAACGGGCGCATAAATGAAACGTAAATCCAACCGGTCGATCGATAAATATGGAGTTTTTGACGTGGGATAAAAATTTCAGGTCGATCGATTAATCTCGATTCCCGATCGGCCTCGAAGTCTCCGATCGCGCTTTGTAAAAGTCGATTCAAGAGCAAGTTGGGTGGCTCATCGAGAAAATTGACAAGTCAAAGCTCCGATCCAACCGCCCATATTAAAGCCCGAGGAATGAAGAACAAATCTGAAAATTTCGCCGCGATCCGAGTTCGCTTTGGTTTGCCGATCGTCGAAGTTTTGAACAAATTCAGATTATGGTTTTATTTTATTTTATTTTCTAAATAGATTGATACGGGGGTGTCAACGATCCATCTTGCTGTTTATTTTCCGCACTAGTATACATGTTTAGATTGTATGTGTAGAACCGAAAATTGTCATGGCATGCATCATATCATGAATTCCACTCCATATGGATACATGTAGAAATTAATTCGAGGAATTAGTTAGGCATGTATAAAACACGCAATTAGTTTTAATTAATTGTTTGATATTAATTAGAAACTAATTAGGGTAAAACCGAGAAACACGGGTTTTTCAATTGTCGAGGTCAGGTGATGGATTCTCGGTGAATCCCACTGCAAAAGCATAAGGAGTAAAATCCCAAAACCTCGTGGTTAAGGTGTTGGATTCTCGTGAATTCCACCTTACCTGCACGAGATTACGCTTTTGTTCCGTAGTGTCTACGTGAAAGTTTGATGTTTAAGGATTGATAATCACAGCAAACATGGTTCGAAAGTGGTTTAACCACGGTTGGGTGGTCAACAGAGCTACGGCTCGATCGACTTCACCTCAACGTGTGGCGCTTGCACAGGGTCCGGCAAGGCCGAGCCATCCGGCGCTACTACGGCTCAACGGAGCTCCCTAGTCTTGACCCGTCCGACGGCCGCATATGTTCCAACGAATAGGTCGGGTGGGTTACCCCACGAACCAACAACATTCGGGCCTATGATTTATTGTTCCTTAATGTAACATCAAGTCCAAAACGCGTGATCAAGAAACCCACCACTTTTTCAAAATATTGAGCGAGAGAGAGAGAGGCGACACCGACCCCACGGCCTCATCGCTGACACAAGAAACGTGAGAGAATGATGACGCCTGTGTCGGCTTTGATTTCGCCCCTAAGAAAGCGCCTTCACCGCTATCAAAATTCAAGGCTTTTTGGTCTCCGAAAGGATAGGATTTTGGATACTGCCGGTCACCGACCGACCCTACGCGCACACACTCTGGGTCTACCTAAAAATCTGGCATAAGAGGCCACACTCATAAAGGTGTTTTTTGTGTAGATTCTCACTTGAAAAAAGGAAAGGTGATTGACGATCACAAATGAGATATTCGATTTTCAATCTGATCTTCAATATTAATCGAAACCTCTTTGACCTCCATATTTTATGTTTGACTAAAATAATTTATCATATTGTACTTACTTGGTCAATTACTTGTGTATGTGACATTAAAGCTTTCTAATATATTGTACATGTGACATAGGTAATACTTTCTATATCTTTTATTACAAGCATTTTATCTAACATTATATGTATGTCACATTATGAATTCAATTGAAAATAAGTGTGTCAAATGATATTTATCATGACATCACTTTATCTTATAATGTGACATAAGATTTATTATTACTACTATTATTATTATTTGACATTTGATATTATATCTACTATTATATAAATATATGATATATATGTATGTACCTTGTATGTGTCACACATTAACTATTTTTAAATATATTACACACACAGTCGCTATGATACAATATATATATATATATATATATATATATATATGGTTTGTGTGTTCTATGTATGTTTTTGTATACTTCTTATTTCTATATTGTATGTGTCGGGCCCTTTTTTGCCCAAAACATTTTTAATCCTATATATTATATTTTATTAAATCCCTATATCACAAAACCCATATTTTCCATAAAACTATAACCATGTACCACCCCTTGTTTTTGCCTCCTAGAAACTACCCCATTGACTCCACTCCTAGAATATCTCCCCCACTTCCCACACATCTCTATCTCTTTCCAGTAATCCCCTGATATGGCCTCCAGTGGTGACAAGAAGACAGTGTAAAGAAAAGAAATTGCACTATGTTCTGATGTCCACGGCTCGATTCCCGTAAAGGGGCTGATTCCGATCGATAACACCCTTCAGTCAGAGCTTGGTTGTAAAGGCAAATTCTACGCTGGAAATGCATTGTGCTACTCACGACATCTCTCCACATTCCCATGGACGGAGTGGGGGACCGGGTTCAACATTTTTTTGTCTATCTCTTCCCAGTCTCCAATTTCCCTGTACCCAAAACGTCTCTATCCCTTTTCTTTGTCTCCACAACCGATAAAATCTCTCTGCAATTTCTTCACTCCTCTCTGCCAATCTTCAATGTCTCTCTTCCATTTTCGATTAGAAGATAAACTGTCCTTTGCTCCTTGACCTCTTCTCTCTTCCATTTTCAGAAAAGCTTGGTTCTTGAAATGAAGAAAGCTTTGTTCTTTCTATGTTTTCTCTGCAACACTGTGATGGCGTGAGCTTTTTGGTACCTGCAATATGAAGCCAGCAACCACTTCAGGGAAGCCTTTCTTAATCTATTTGATTTCAGTATTCTATCTTGCTCTAAATTTTATCTAATTCGAGTCTCGTATGTGTGGCAAAATTGTTATCTCGAAAACCTGGTGTTAAAATGATAAATGTTTGTCTCTGTGAAATGATGAATCAAAGATGATCTTTTGTTTAAATATTCGAGTCCTATTTTGATCTAGATCCAAATCTTCTTGACAGCATAATATGTAAATGTTTAGGTCTAAATTATCCGTTCTTGATATTCTATATAAGATCTGAGTTCAAATTTAAGAGATTAATGCATCTGATGATCTGAGTCCTGTATGTGCTTAAAATGACAATCCCAAAATTTTTGATCTAAATTTTTGCAGTCTTACTGACTGTCTAATATCTCTGCCAAAATGCTATCTTAGAGTGACCCCAACGGGGGATTTATCCTCCCTCTAAAACTAATATAGAGGGAGCAACCCACCTTAAGCCTGGTGAAATGGGCCCCAACCCAACACCCTATCCCTAAATAAAACTAAGGCCCCCCTAAATACGGGCTGGTCTGCTAATACGAACAAGAATACCATTTATCTCTCTTTACTCAATAAATTAATTTCACACATCAATATCATTTATATAATAATGTGTTATGTATCGAAAGAATGATACTTTAAGACAACTAGAGATCACAACAACTAACTGATATACATCATTGGAAAAAAATTATATATATTATTTTTTCCATAAAAAAATTAATCTGTCCAAATATTTATTTTTTTATTTTGAACTCTTTTATGTATTTGATACGACATCTTTTTTTTTTTTTTTTACTATTACATGATGTATTCAAATATCACTTTGTAAGTGTTGAATCCGATTGTATGGTCAAGTTTTATATATATATATATATATATATATATATATATATATATCACACGTATGTATATATGCATGTCAAATATGTTCTTATGGTGAGCAAATCTGAAAGGTTTTTATAAACATGTCTAATTTATATATTTAGTGATGTATGCATTATATATATATATATATATATACATGTTGTATCCTTGCATGACTCTTTTGAAACAAACATTTTGTGGACTATTCTTGTTTGCCTGTTCGAAATATATGTACACATATATATTTCGTATATGTCATATATTTTCTGTGTTTGCTCAACCTCTATAATAAATTATTAATTTGATATTATATATATATATATGTATATATTAGTGATATGTATATATCACGCATATATGTATGTAGAAAATACATTTTTCAGAGTTATAATCTCTCTTGTCTTGAACATTGAGCTGTATTGATATATGTGATATAATGTCTTGATATATGTGTTTTGTCTTTACCCAAGGTGCTCTCCCTCTTTTATTTTCCAACCACAGATTTAATTGTTTTTTTTAATTGTGCAGATATCTTTTCTTTCTTAGGAACTTCTTTATAGCCATTGAATCCAAAAGTTGTAACTGCACAAGAAACCAAAAAAGTTGGACCGAAAAGCAAATGCTGTCGCTTACAATACAGCTTATAGCCGTTGGATGCAAAGCTGGACTTTACAGCTGGATTACAAAAGGCCCTCTTCAATACTCCTCTAGTAGTATATATATACTACCCCTTGCCTTCATCGAAAAAGTAGAACAGCCCCTCAGTCTTCAACTATTTCACTAACTTCTCAACTTCAGTTTCTCTCAACACTTGTATTGTAAACAGTCTAAGTTTCTTGAGTGTTAAAGTAAAGTGAGGTGTGAGTGTGGTCGAGTGTAGCTCTACAAGGAAATTGTTAGTGAGTACTTGTTGCGTGGAGGTGTTCTCCACTTGTTATTGAAGAGCAATAACAAGGGCATGGCTTAGCCAAGCTGTGGTTCAGCAGTCGGTTCGGTGCTGCTGGGACGAATTCACGGAGCTGATTCACGGAGCTGAATTCGTGTTCAAGAATCCGGGCAGCGATTCTTGGTAAGTACTCCTTTGGTGAGTGTGTTGTGTTTTGTACAAATTTGTTGAATGTTGTTACTAAGGATTTCAGGTAAGTCCAATGGTGGGTATCAAAATCAAAATTTGATGCCTAAACTAAGGTACTAACATCTTCAATAGAAAAAACGTATGGTATCAAAATTTGATATGGTACCAGTGGAGGTATCAAATTTGGTACCACGACTAATACCTTCACACCCACAACACGCGCGCGTTTCATACTACAAATTTTAGGAAGTTGGACTGCCAAGCACCTTTTTCGTCATGTCAAAACTTGTCTACTAACTTTATGTGGCTGAAATTGCGCCTTTAATTTTTTTTTCATTTAAAATGATTTACTTTTTCCTCCAAATTGTTTTAGTCCCTATATCCTGCATCGTCTTCCAATTTTTTATCTTATCAATATTTTGCATTAACCATTTTTCTTGTGATCTGTACATTAATTATATTTGATTATATTTCAGTTACATATTTTTCAACAATGAAATAAGTTTTTCATATTTATTTATAGAAAAAACTATAACTATTTAACAGAACATGAAATATATTTTTAACAAAAAAATTAATTATTTAAAACACAAACACACCAGAACTAAGTATGGAATTCAATTTAAAAAGTAGTACAAAAAAGATAAAATTAGAGTTTTATATTGTGATGTGTAACAAAAAAAAATTAAGCATAATATTTGAGTAGAATATTTATTAATTAACATGATAATAATATTATATATTATAATTAATGACTATAAATCAATAAAGTTAATTAAGACTCATAAACAATTTATACATAAAATTTAATACATACTATTGGAGATGTTGTTTACAGGTATCAAAACCAAATTATGATACCTACGATCGGAGATAAACATTTGATACTCACATGAATAGTAACCATAGGTATCAAAATTTGGCTTTGATACCCATGTGCATTTTAAAGTCCATAATACTCTATTCACCCCCCCCCCCCCCCCTTAGAGTATTTATTGCGTGTCGATCCAACATTCGTTATATATATTATTACCTGTTCAGTAATGAATGCATCACCGGAAAAAAAATCTTGTTTGGTGTAATTTCCTCCACTTCCACTAACTCCATGTTATTCTCTTGGTTCATCAATTCTAATGCTATGAGTTCATTCGCACTAGGGATGTTGTCATCACGACCATCATTTTGGCCAATGGTGTTATCTACCTGTATTGTTATACACACCCGTCAAATCATTAATAAATATTGAAAAGAAAGTTAATTTTAACGCTTATAATGACAAGGGTACTTATACATTGACATGAACTTCGGTTTGGGTTCCTTCGGCAATGTCATCTAAATGTGGCAAATCTCGAATGACGCCGTCTTGTTGCATTGTTCGAGAGTCTTCACCAAAAACCTAAAACAATATGAAACACACGAGATAATCATAACATATTATTATTGTAGAGTTGTCCAAGAAACTATTCAAAAACCTACATGGACTTCATATTTTGTGTCGCCGCTAATAACATCGACAGGTGGTGAGTCTCGTACATTTGCATCTTGTTGAATTGTTTCAATAATACCTCAACCGATCTAATGCATCAAAAACACCAAGTTACAAGTTAAATATATGTATATTCATCATCAAAGATGATTTTCACACGTAAATAACGCTATGCACGGGGGCACATACATTCGATTATGTCCTAGTTGAAACACTATTCAAGATTCAAACCCCAAGGTCGAAGTCTGATAATCGACCATCTCAAGGTCGAATGTCTGGGAATCGACACCTACAGGGTCGAATGTCTGCGAATCGACCTCCCGAAGGTTGAATGTCGTGAATCGACTTTGTTAAGGTTGTTTTTATCTCGCTGAATAAAAAGACATCAACTTTGTAACAGTGAATCACCAAACCCAAAATAATATTTCAATACACTAATTTCATTTACATTTTAGCATTTCTACATGTCGTTTTCACGAAAACAACACAAAATAGTAGATTGATTTCAAAAGTACATTTTCATCGATTTTGCTTGAAACCCCAAATTCTTCAATTGGGGTTTTTGATTCCACTCCTTCATCCATTGAATCTTGGTATAAAACCTCCAAAGCAAGTTCTTTTTTATATGGTTTGGGTGCATTTGGTGTAGAGAAAATTATGATGAAAAAAATTGATGATGATTATGAAGATGGTGTGAGTTTTGAAGGTTTTATGATGATGAAGATTATGAAGATAGTAATTTGTTTGAAGATGGTGTGGGGCTTAAGGGTTTTATGAGATATTTTTTTGGAGAGAAATAATAGGGTGTGCAGGTAGAGATGTGGGATATAAAGTAGATTGAATTGAGGGACTAAATTATAATTACAGAAGAAGGGACGAAGAAGGACGGCGATTTAGGTGGGGTTTGATTTATCCAAAATTCTTTCAATCATATCATCCTTAACGAATCAATAAAAATGCATGGCTGTAACTTTTGCAATCATCACATTGCACTATCTTTTGTAAGTTATGATAGCTAAATCTATGTATCTTTTGAACTATATAGCTTAGTATAAATAAATATGCATGGCTGTAGCTATTTGGTTTATGTGAATGCTTCATCTTTTAAGCTATATGACTTTCATATTTTTTCAACTTCTACGTTTTCATCTTCGCGGACACGCCGTTGCACAGCGTGGGATTCACCACTAGTATATATATAAAATCTTATCATTTTAAAATGAATGGTGATGGGGACACAAAAATCATCCACATCATCATCATAGAAAGTTAAAAATTCATGGCTGAAATTTTTTAGCAGGAATATCGTTTTATTTTAAGTGCAATTTGACAAAAATATGTGGTTCATACTTCATACAAATTTTCTGTGCTCATTTTGTGCACTTGTTCGGTGTACGAATCAATTTTTATTGAAATCCTCTGTCTTATCACTTATCCCTCTGTTTGCACCTGAACTTCAAAATTTCTCACGGCAATTGAATATTATTATAGGGTTTAGCTCTATGTTGTTTCTCCTCTTAAACACAGAAAAAAGAAAAAAAAATACGTTGTTTCTCCAAAAAAAAGACGAGGGAAAAAAAAACCCAGCAATTTGTTGTTCCTGCAATCTGCAAAAAGGTAAAGGGGTTTGTTCAATCATACGGCGTTATCCCGATTGTGAGGCCGGTGAGAAATTTATTTTTCTTTTTTCTTGTTTGCAATCTGCTCATTTGCTCTAACTTTTCCTCCTCTGTTTGAATTGTAGCGCCTTCTAAGCTAGCAACCAACGACTATCATGGCTACTGCACAAATATATAACCAAATCCACAGTCCACTTCCTCACCGGTGCACGACTTTCCGGTGTCCCCTCACCGCTAAAGCTAAACCACCCACAATCTTCTTACTTCCACCCATTGAAGACAACAAATTCAACAGTTTTTTCACTAAAAGCAACCGGAATTTCGAACGCATTGTTGTTCGACTGAGCTTAGTTGAAGAACTCCCGTCAAAATCGACTACAGATATGAAGCAGTTGGTTGACTTCTTATACCAAGACCTTCCCCACCTCTTCGATGATCAAGGGATTGACCGGACCGCTTATGATGAGAAGGTTCAATTCGTAGACCCCATCACGAAGCATGATTCTATTAGTGGTTATCTTTTAACATTTCTATGTTGAAGAAGCTTTTCAAGCCTGATTTTCAATTGCATTAGGTCAAACAGTAAAATTTTATCTCTAATTGCCCTATGAAATCTTCTTCAATTGGTGTGAATTCTGATAATAATAATATGCTTTATTATAGACAGGGCCTTATGAGATAACAACAAGATGGACTATGGTAATGAGGTTTATTCTTCTGCCATGGAATCCAGAATTAGTATTCACAGGCACTTCTGTGATGGGTGTCAATCCGGAGACGAACAAGTTCTGCAGCCATACTGTATGATTGTTGTTTGTCTACCCATAAAAAAAAACAAAAAAAACCCAAGTATTGCTCATATCTAATGCCTGCCTGGTACTCAAAATTATTAGGATTATTGGGATTCAATAGAAAACAACAATTACTTTTCTCAAGAAGGTCTGGTGGATGTGTTAATGCAGGTATAGTTGATTGATTCATGAACTGATTGTGTTTTGTTCACCAATCCTCTTAAATCGTTTCTCTTCACTCACGTAGTCATGTTCATTGATTCACTTTATGAGGATAGATGTCCGAAACTTAAGCGCATACTGAACTTTTAGTTTCGTGATTGATGGGTTATTTGCTGATTCATATCATTTGTGAAGTTCTATCCTTATGAAACTGCTCTTTCTGTAATCTATATTGGAAACAGTTGAGGTATTACAAGACCCCGGACTTGGAATCGCCCAAATATCATATACTTAAAAGAGTTGCTATGTATGAGGTTTGTGCATAGTTTTTTCATTGTAATGCTTTATTGTTCAACTTCTTATTGCCTTTCAATCTTCATGATAAATAGTTGGAATCATTTTCTTTCATGAATCTAGATTTATTATCTGAAAGTTTTTGGTTATGAACTGCTTTCTTCAAAACATCTCGCCTTTTATGTCGTCACAACTTTCCTCGAAACGATCATCCCGCAAAAAGATTTAGTTAAAATGCAGTAACATTCGGTCTAATGACTATGTATGATTCTATTGATAAATGTAGGTGAGAAAGTATGATTCTTTTATCGTGGTTGAAACGGATGTTGACAAGTTGTCTGGTTCAAGTGGCTTTAATGCAGTTGCTGGGTAATTAATTGATTACCCTCTTTGATTTGTGTTTCTTGGAGTACTTTTACCTTTGTTACATGCTTATTTTTATGTTTTTGAAAAATGATATGAAGAAATCTGCTCATGCGTGCAGCTACATTTTCGGCAAGAATTCATCATCAGAGAAGATTCCCATGACTACTCCCGTGCTTAATCAAGCATCCGACTCCAATATGACAAAATTGTCTATACAGATAGTCTTGCCATCAGATAAAGATATTAGCAGGTGAAATTTATTTAAACCAAACGATTCCATCATTAGTCCTACGGAAGTTGATCCTGATAGAGATTATTATTGTCGACAGTTTGCCAGCACCTAATCAAGAAGGAATCAGATTGAGGAAAGTAGAAGGCGGCATAGCTGCTGTCATGAAATTTAGTGGTAAACCCACTGAGGATGTTGTACAAGAGAAAGAGAAAGCGCTACGAGCTTCCCTTATTAAGGATGGTTACAAGCCTAAACCCGGATGCTTGCTTGCACGTTACAACGATCCTGGCCGGACATGGAGCCTTATCATGGTAACAACCACGATCCTGCTACTAATATATTTTTCACTGTGCGTTAAAATTTAAACCAATGATTGTGATGAAATGTCACGTCACACTCTGAATGGCTGAGTCAGTTCTTTACAGTTTTTCGGTAACTATGCTATATATATATATATATACCCTGATTGATTTCTACGATCTAAATATCTCGATTTGTTTCTTTTTAGAGGAACGAGGTGCTGATTTGGCTTGAAAATTTCAGTTTGGAATAATAGTAGAGCAGTCGATGAACCTCGAATCCACCCACCTGTTACTACACTTGGGATTGTATACTAATGACAATCAAATGACGGAATCTGGTATGAGTATTTGTCATCTGGTCGATCAAACCTCCAATCCACATGTTACACTTGGGATTGTATATTAATGATCAATTTTACCATTTGATATTGTTTACTAATGACAATCAAATGACTGAATCTGTTATTATGAGTATTTGTCATCTGGATGTCCACAATATAGCATTAATACATTATGCATAAAATTTCAAGTAATGATACGTGCACAACGGTTGTGATACAACGATAATTTACACCGTTGATCATAATGAGTCTAAATTGATCATGATGTAAACTAACATGATCAATGGTGGAAATAATCGTTGTGGCATAACCGTTGTGTCCGTATCATTACTCTAGAATTTCCTCATTTGTTGTGCTTCTTCATCAAATATGAGAGATGGTATGTTCTTTTGAGTTTTGACTATTTAACAAGACATTTTTCGAGGAGTAGGTTTGACATATTGATAAATAAATAAATAAAAATATTGATAACGGGAAAGATAGTATTCTTGATCAAATTACTTCGGGTTTTTTTAGGGGGTGAGGAAGTGGAAATGCAACAACATTTACCATTAAGCCATATCCAATCCTAATTAGCGGTGTAAATGATCCGAGTCAAGTCGAGCATTGAGTTTATCGAGTTGAGCATACTCTAAACTCGAGTCCGAGCACAAACATAACATGACTATCGAACTCAAATTTAATCACAAGCACATTTGATCTCGAGCCGAATTCATACTGAATTTGAGTTAATTTTATTTCAAAACAATACATCAAATGTAAAATAAATAAATAAATATATATCTTATATTATATTTTCAATCAAAAAACCGCCAATTGACCCGTATTTTTCAATTGACCCGACCCGTACCCGGCTCTTGACACGCATTCAGCCGGAAAAAAAATTTCCATTATCCTTATCCCACGTTCTTCCTCACTCCTTCCTCACTTCTTCCCCACGACCACCATCCTCTCGATCAAAACCACCAACGGGAGGATAACTCCCAGTCCTCTATGCCAATCGATCTGACCACCATCTTCCCCACGGGAGGTTAAACTCCTTCTTCCTATTTTCTACAGCTTCATTCCATGATCTTCTTCAATTTCAACTTCCATTTCAATCGGTTTTCTTAATCAAATCCATCAACATCATTAACTCCAATTCTCTCCTACGTAAACATTGCTCATTGGTTATCATCTTCCCGTAGATTGCTCAATTTCTCCGCAACTTTAGCCACCACTTTGCTCATTCAGTTTTCAATTTCAAATGCTTTCCATCAAACATTTTCTTCGATCTGTATCAACCTGTCAAGGAGGAGTTTAATTACGTCAATGATCTTAATTCTAGGTAATTCATTTCTGATTCTCTATTTCCGAAATCTAATATAAAACTAATTTTGGTTATTTCTTATTAGGGCTATTTTTTCCATGAAGATCCATTGCAGGGTGATTCATTTTCTCTTTCGGGTTCAGCTTAGACAGTTCCCACTGGTTGCTACTTTATATGCCTTTCTGTTCAGGGAGAAACAGATAGCTGCAATGTTTGGCACCTACTATGGTTAAGGTTTGGGAAAATAGTGCAATTTTCGGTCTGTATTCTGTAATCTCATTGATTTTGTTCTTTCATATTTTTTACGTTTATTTTTCGCTCTTCAGTGAGTTCTTTTTAGATTATGTTATTTCAGCTTTTTGCTCACATCATTATCATGACTTTCATGCCGAGCAGAAGTCTTCAACCCGCCACAATTTCGATCAAGAGTTAGAACTTCATTCATCAGAGCAAGAATCATTCTTCTTCTTTATTTGATTTGGATGAAAGTTAAATGGACATACATTAAGCGCTTAGCTTCTTGATTAGATGGTTGTGTACTTAAGTTGTTTAACTATCAATTTTAGGTTTTATTTTGCAAGGAATTTTAGGTGATTTGATTAGTATTCTTTTTGATAATGTGTTCTTCATACTAAAGTTTTTCACTTCTGATCACACTTCATTTTATAATAGTCGGTTGGTTTTGATTGTTGTTAGGTGAACTCCAAAATGAACGAATTTCCTCGCATAATGAGTGAATCCCACGTTAATCTTGCCGTAAGTAGTTCTACGTCTTACCGTCAGAAAAAAAAGATGTTAATTAAAACTATAGATTAATACCCACGTTTATTCCAAAAAAAAGTAAAACAAAAAATAATAAAACTACCCACGTAAAACATCTTTCACATAACTAAATTTATTCAGGCCCACGTTCATTCAACAACATAAATAAAAAATTACATTTAACCAACCCACCATCCCCACTATTCCCAACTTCTATGATATGCACTACAAACACACCACAGTTGTATTAAGTCTACATCTAAACTCACATTAACCATTACACTTTTCTACAAACAAATTTCCAGCTTCACTTTCTACGCATTCTGTAAGTTTCTACAAATCTTCATACCACATTACACCAGTCCATCTTCAGGTAAGCGGTTCTTCTTGCATTGGCCGTTGATATTCCCACTGTAACACACAACTTAAAAATAGGTAATTAATCATTCCTACCCTGGCATCCACAACTGGGAAGCACCTTCATTCTTTGTGAAGGGTGCAAACAGGTCATACCACTCTTTTCTTTCCCCTGGTTGTATACACTGCTTTGGTTCTTTGCATCACCTCAACATCTTTGCAGGAGTGATCATTTTGTCATGAGGGAAAAATTAGATGGATGTGGATTATTGCTTGGACTGTTGCACCTTAGTTTGGAGTCTTTGAGAAAAGATACTGCTCGGGCCGGGATTTCCATTGTTTCTTCTTGCAGCTTGTACATGTCATATACTTTTGAGATCTTAGAGTTACTTTTCCAACACACGTGGGGCCATACTTTTCCTTAGCACCCGATTTTCTCTCCCTGGGTTTGCCGGACTAAGGTTTTGAGGAGGTGGTGAACATGTGTTGATGACATTATTTTTTTGGGAGATTTGTCAGGAGATGACACTTGTAAAACTTCAGTTTTCCTTCTTAATAAAAATCTGAGTTTTACAACAAAAAAAAAGAAGGTAATTAATCATTCTAGGAAGATTATATAACAGCCATTACCAACAATCGTTTGGTTTTTACAAATCTTCATACCACATTACACCGTCCATCTTCAGGTAAGCAGTTCTTCTTGCATTGCCCGTTGATTTTCCCAATCTTTATATTCCCACTGTTACACAAAACTTAACAACAGGTAATTGATCATTTCAGGAATATTAGACAACAGAAGACTGAATAACATCCATTAACCACACTCATTTCGGGCTACTATCTTCATGTAAGTGTTCTGCTACTACCATCAACTTTCTTATTACTATTTATTTTCTTTCTTATTACTATTAGCCTACATAACCAACAATCATCTTTAAAACAAGGAATCAACAACACTGTTAGGTAGTAATGCAATAAAATAGTTATAATATTGTTAAACACACTGATTTAAAAGAGAATACAAAACCACATTTTAACTGTTAACACAATTAAGTGTTAACACTGTTAAAAACACTGATTTCACACATCATTCAACCAATTGCTTCTCAAAACACTGATTTCAGTATCTTTTCACAATTTATTGTACGATTATCACATCAGTTTATACAAATTTGGAAATCCTTTTACTATTCTTTTAAACATACTTTTTCTATACATCCTACCCTACAAAACCAAAAATCAGCTATAAAATCATAGGCCTCAGAAAAAGCTCATCATCGGCCTTAGAGAGGTCGTTTACAGTCTTTTAAACTTATGCTTCTATACAGACTAGCCTACATAACCAACAATCATCTTTAAAACCAGCAATCAACAACACTGTTAGGTAGTAATGCAATAAAATAGTTATAAAATATGGTTACAAACACTGATTTTAAAGAGAGTACAAAACCACATTTTCACTGTTAACACAATGTTAAAAACACTGATGTCACACATCATTCAACCAATTGCTTCTCAAAACACTGAATTCACAATCTTTCATACACATCATTCAAAACATACCTATTACTTATTTCACATCATTCAACACAATGTTAAAAACACTGATACACTGAATCAATTATACATTCTACCCTACAAAACCAACAATCAGCTATAAAATCATAGGCCTCAGAAAAAGCTCATCATCGGCCTTAGAGAGGTCATTTACAGCATCATCGGCCTTAAATAGAGAGAGCATAAAGTTGATCTGAGCATGCAGGGCAAGATAGTCAATTTAGCATATTTTTATTTACTTACCAACCACTTTTAAATACACTGAACTGAAATAAAAATAAGGTCAAGGAGACTTCCCCAAAAGAGTATATTCTCCCGATTGATTATGGTTGATGTTGATACACCAGGCCTCAGCTAATTCATCATAGGCCTTAGAAAAGCCGTTTTCACCATTAAAGTTCCAAGCTTTCTTCAAGATCTTTGCCATCCAAGCATCGAAGGCCTCAATCCTAGCAATACTTTAATTCAGTAGCACCAGAGAGCCAATAACACCAAGTTGCAGAGATTTCAGAAATCATAAGGCTTTTTCGGTGAGAGATAGAGCATAGACACAATATAGCTTCTTCATCTGATTAGGCCGGATGGCCATGGAAATCGGAGGGAAATCAATCGTTTCAATCGGCCGATTTTCACCACAGATGACAGAAGATAAAGAGGAATACGGGATTAAGATAAATGATAGAACAACCAACTCCATATCGTCTGAAAAAATGACCAGATTTCATCAGAAGCGGCCGGTTGGCCATGAAAATCGGGAGAGTTGAAACCGCCTTGGAGAGGAGAGGATTTTCGGTAGCGGCTACAAATAGGAGTGGGAATCGGGTTTTTAGGTTTTAGGCCTTATATAGTCAACGGGTCGGGTCATGAGGCAGGTCAGCATGCGGGTATATGGATAATTAATACAACTGGGCCGATTGACCTATTGTTTGGGCTTCATCTTCCATAAAATAATTTCATTAACTAACTAATTACATAATATTAAAAATAATAATTAGTTCTTTACTAATTACCTAATTAAAATCACTATACTACTTACAAATACTTAAATGTTTATTTACTAATAACCAAACTTAATTTTTTATGTACTAACATAACTTCATTACATACAACCACATAATTAATTAATTAATTAATAAATACCTTACTTTATGTACTTATTATCCAATTAAAATATATATTCATTAAATTGCTTCAACAAATATACCTATTATAATTTCTTCTCAACTTATACGGATTTTTGTGTAATATTCATTTTCTTTCAAAATATCATGTAACACCTACCAATGTACCCATACCTCATTCCCACAGTATGGACTCTTACATTTACCAACCAATTGGCTCCAAAAGGCGACGTGCCGTTATTTCAGATGATGAGTCTACGACGTCCCCAGCTACGTCAACAGAAGGTACGTTCCCCTTCATTATTTATATATACCAAAAACCATCCATTGGTTATTAATAGATTGTCATTCGATCTATTTATAGACGACAATTTGGTAGATGTCCCTGTGACCCTTGACACCGCTGATGCTCCATAGGATGAGCCTATTCATGTTGATGTAGTACACGTTACTACTCCTGAGGATGTTCCACCTACAGGTCTGTCAATGCACGCTTTACAACTTCATATATTGTACTTAACTTGTTGTTTTCAATCCTCAATGTTGTTGTTTGGATTCATATACACCTACAACTGCGCTTCCGTACGCTATACTACAATAGTGTCCCACGTGTATGTTCACAGTTTCCCATCTATTTATATATTACTTCCAATTAACATCCCATAATTAAATCCATCCTTATTAACACATATACCATGTAATTGATGCAACTCCGACTGATTTTCAATATATTGTTACATGCTCATGTACTTCAACCATGTCCTTAGGTTCTCATCAACATACAATTCCACACATTCAACACCAATATTTAAGGTGGTCTTTTGGTCCAAGATCCTCCACCTGTGAACATTGCAATGCTGTAATGTAGATAGAAGAAAAAAGTAAAAACAATAGTACCAGATCACCAAAGTATCAACTTTGTTGTATGAATGGAAGTGTTCGACTGCCTTTGCTACTTCCAACTCCAAACACGTTGAACAATCTACTTCTACGTTCAACATTCAGGGATCAAATTAGATCATATAGTTCCATGTTCTCTTTCACCTCGATGGGTGGAAAAATTGACCACAATACAATGGATAGACAAGGTCCTTACACTTTTCGTATTAGCGGGGAAAACTATCATCGGACTGGCTCACTTATGCCACAACCGGGTGCACGAGGAAAATACGTGCAATTGTACATTCATGATATAGAGCATGAAGTTGAGAATCGCATCAACGCCATCACAGGCGACCAATCATCAGTGTTTTCTCTGAATGTTGAAACCGTTCGACGTTTGAAGGAAATGCTAGATGAACTCAATGCTTACATGCATGTATTTAGAAATGCACGCAATCAGTTGTTGAACAACCCTGCGTTGACTTTGAATTTGTCAATCCTTCATAACCGAGGTGGTCGACAATACATACTACCCACGTCTCATGAGGTAGTGGCTTTAGTGGTTGGTGACATGTTAGGTGATAATGCAGGTCGTGACGTTATTGTACGCACCCATGAAGGCGTTCTGCAAAGAATATATGAATTACACCCATCTTACATGCCACTGCAATACCCTTTGCTTTTTCCTCATGGTACTGATGGATGGAATTCGAATATCCCATTCTCTACATCATCTTCTAGAAGTCGTGACCATGTTTCCATGCATGCGTACTATGCATATAGGATATAGTTTCAAGAATTGGAAAGGACCACATTATTACGAGGAGGGAGGTTGTTTCAACAATTTTTAGTAGATGCTTGGGCTGCTATTGAGCATAGCACGTTAAATTTCTATCGCACTCACCAATCCCAACAACGAGGTGATGTATACCAAGGTATTGAAGATGATATTGCAGCCGGAGACACCGATGCATCTACTCTTGGAAGGCATTTTGTCTTGACATCCGCCTTCACTGGAGAACCGAGAAATATGATGCAGAATTATCAAGATGCTATGGCAATTTGTCGCTATTATGGCGCTCCCGACTTATTCATCACGTTCACATGCAATCCCAATTGGATAGAAATCAAACATGAATTAGAAGCTTTTCCTGGCCTGCGTGCAGAGGACCGGCCAGATATTGTGTGTAGAGCATTCCGTATAAAAAAAAAGGTTATTGCATGAGTTGAAAACAAAACACATTCTTGGTAGAGTTTGAGCAGGTACAATTGATTCATTTACCAGTTGTCCTTCTACCACTTATTATTTTCTCTTACTAAGAATATTTTAACTTTATAGATTTCTCTGTCATCGAATTCCAGAAGCGCGGTTTGCCCCACACTCATAGGTCATTGACATTCGATAATGAGGATAAGCCAACTACCGCAGAAGATATTGATCGCTTAATATGTGTAGAAATTCCAGCTAAAACCTTGCACCCTGTGTTGTACGAGTACGTGAAAAAATTTATGTTGCATGGACCGTGTGGTGTTGGTTACCCGAATGCCCCGTGTATGGTAGATGGCAAGTGTTCCAAATTTTTTCCTAAGCCGTTTTGCGATGCAACCACCTTTATTGAAGATGGATTTGTGTCTTATCGACGCAGAGATGATCCAACAAATTATGTAATCAACAATGGATTCACGTTCACTAATCAATGGGTTGTTCCTCACACTCCAATCTTGGTCCTTGGTCTTGAGGCACATGTCA
Organism: Gentiana macrophylla; assembly: GCA_026214975.1. Taxonomy (NCBI): domain Eukaryota; kingdom Viridiplantae; phylum Streptophyta; class Magnoliopsida; order Gentianales; family Gentianaceae; genus Gentiana; species Gentiana macrophylla. Next base: position 53,366,952 of record CM047810.1, on the reverse strand, counting down.
ATGTTGAGAGGGTTGCACGGCCGTCGCTCACAAAGTACCTTTCCAAGTACATGTCTAAAGGCGTTGATCGAGCCAATGTTTTAATCCGAGATACGACTACTTCAGGAGATGCTAATGGCAAAACCTCCAACAATGATGTAGATGAAATCAAAGAATATCTGAACTGTAGATATATCTCCGCAATTGAAGCTTGCTGGAGTATGTTTGATTTTGAGTTACAAAGGAAATATCCTTCTATAATACGCTTGCAATACCATCTTCCCGATCACCAATGTGTTACTTTTAGCGATAGGGATAATCTTTTTCGTATTGCTTAATGTCAAAACATGAATGATACAATGTTGACAAAATGGTTTGACACCAATAGGAATAATGCCGCTGCCCGGTCATTAACGTATGTTGAATTTCTGACGGAATGGGTTTGGAATAAATCAAATAAGATATGAACCCACCGTCAAACTCATAAATGCATTGGTAGGTTGCCATACGCACACCCAGCATCAGGTGAACGTTATTATCTTTGTATTTTGCTTCATAAAGTTAGAGGGGCAGATAGCTTTAACCATTTGAAGACCGTAGATGGGATACTTCACCCTACCTTCAGATCAGCATGCATTGCTCTTTGTCTACTACAAGATGGCAATGAATGGGATCTAGCACTAAATGAAGCCTCTTTATGGGCTTCTTCAATACAATTGAGGAATATGTTCTGCACATTGTTATTGTACTCAAAGGTTGTAGATCCAAAAGAGTTTTTGGGAACGACACTGGGTAAGTATTACAGATGATATTGCTCATCGACTTTGATGTGAAATCGGTACTTCAGCTACAAATGTCAGTGATGAATAACTGAAGAACCTTGGTCTTTTGGAGCTCGAAAAAATATTAAACAGGAATGGTCGGTCATTACGTGATTACCCCGACATGCCCTTGCCATCGAACGAAGCAGCTTCCTTTTCTCTCAATAGGTTGATAAGGGAAGAATTAGACTATGATCAATTGGTTGAGACCGAGTTGTTTCAAAACTTGCATTCAGGATTAAGTGCAGAACAGCTACACGCTTTTAATGTAATCGTTTTGTCATATGAAAATAACACAGGTGGGCTGTACTTCATTTACGGAAGCGGTAGGACTGGCAAAACCTATCTGTGGCGGACTTTAATTTCGAAGTTTCGGTCTATGAATGAAATCGTTTTATCTGTTGTTTCATCTGGAATTTCTGCATTGCAATTACTGGGGGGACGTACAACACATTCACGCTTCAAGATCCCATTAGATCCAGATGACTCATCAACATGCAGTATCAAGTATAACTCTGATCGGCCTGCTTTAATACGTAGAGTCGCTCTTATAATACGGGGACGAAGCACCCATGATGCATCGCTTTGGGTTCAAGCATTACACAAAACTATGCTTGATGTCTTAAAAAATGAACTGTATTATGATGCAAATCGACCTTTTGGTGGTAAATTGTTTGTTCTTGGTGGCGACTTCCGTCAAACACTACCTGTCGTGACTACCGGTTCACGGGAATCCACCGTATTGGCGACGATAACAAGCTCATACATATGGCATCATTGTACAGTCTTACATCTCACTACAAACATGCGCCTTTCCTCCTGTAATTTATCTGTCCGTACGAAACAATCATGCATATTTTTCAAAGTGGATTTTGCCAATTGGCGATTGGATCGTTCCTACTATATGTTTGACGAATCTAGGGGAAACAAATTCGGTTAAAATACCAGATCATTTACTAATTAAGAATGAAGAAGCAGCTTTACGTGAAATAATTGACTTCACGTATCCCAATCTTTGTCAATGTTACCTTGATATGTCATTCTTACGTGATAGGGCAATTTTAACACCAAAAAACTCTGATGTGGATGTGATTAATGCCATTATGTTGTCAACCATTCCTGGAGTTGGTCGTACATACTTGAGTGCTGACACCATTTCACACGATGAACAACAAGATGACCAACAACACTTACTCCCAACAGAATTCCTTAACTCATTGGATCTCCCAGGACTACCAAGTCACTATTTAGAGCTTAAAGTAGGAGCACCTGTAATCCTTTTACGTAATCTGAACCACTCAGAGGGCTTATGCAATGGTATGCGTCTTCAAATTTTACTCTTAGGCGAAAAAGTACTTCAAGCTCAAATACTTACCGGTTCTAATGCGGGTTCAGTTGTTCTGATACTCCATTTCCTTTACGAAGACGGAAATTCCCACTGAAAGTTGCATATTCAATGAAAATAAATAAGGTCAGGGTCAAACTTTAAGGACTCTTGGTGTCTATCTACCTAACCCTGTCTTCTCGCATGGACAACTATACGTGGAAAATTCCCGAGTTACTTCACCTTCCAGCCTTAAGATGTTAATAGTCAACAAAGATCACGAACCTTTTAATTATACTCAAAATGTTGTTTATCGTGAAGTTTTAGATTTAAACCGTTGATTGTAAATACTACTGTTCCATCGCATTATATTACAGATTTTGTTTATTATGTATTTATACGGTTCAACCATCGATTGTAATAAACATTCTTATTTGTGTCTATATGATAAGTGTCAAATTTGCTATCATTTCGTATGCATTTTACCCCATATTTGTATCATATTCGATGTGATTTTTGGGTAGTTAAGTGGTTTTTATATGCACATTTCATCATGGGTTGAATCACGAGACGACATGACGTTTACGTCCGAAATCTCCACATTTTTTGGATGATCTGTATGTGTTTTATTGGTATTTATCACGCTTGGGTTTGTGGTTTATTTTGATACAAATATAGCGTGATAGAGGGCGTGACAAGAAGCGCAACATGACGAGAATCGAATATAACGGAGTTCGAAAATGAAAATGACGCAAAAATAAATTTCGGACTTTATTTAATTATTAAATGTTTTTATTTATCACAAAAGGAAAAACAAAAAAGGGAGTCAAGCTCAGGAAGCCTGCGCCTCTCAAATTGTTCCCATTTGCTTTTCTCTCGGCAATGAAGGCGTGAGCTGGGACCGGTGGGAGCCCACGCTTCAACCAGGGTAAATTGTGATAAAAGTCAAAGCCCAATTAAATATTTGCCAGCCTTTATATTACGGGGTAATTTCCGGACGGAGGTAGTCGGTTTTGGTTTTATTTAAAAGCCATCTAGGTCAAATTTTAACACACAGTTTTTACACCAGAATTTTATTTTCTCTACGGAAAAATTTTCTTCTATTAGAACCGCTTAGTTTTCTACTTTTTCTGCAATTCCCTTTAGAACAACAACACTGTTATTTTTCTTATTTGGCAATTGGTACACAACGAAGTGACAATTCGAGTGGTGGATTGCTATAGTTTCTTTTGGTAAATTTTATTCAATCTTTTTATCATGTTTATTATTAATTTCTGCACTTTTATTTTTATTATGAGTAGCTAAATTTACAATAGCTAGATTATGTGATGGAACTACGAAATTAATGCCTACACGATGATCTAGGGATGTGTAGAGCTTAAAAAGTTGAATATTTTGGATTTTTGTGTCCTAAAATTTGATCTTAATGCTTGAATTAAACTGATCACTTGATTCATGATTCCTCACATGAACTTTATAAATGTAGTTTGCGAGGGAGTGTGCGAACTAGAATTTTAGGATTGCCATGCACGAACTAGTCGAGTTTTTCGCAGCTTGTTCCTTGGTAAGGTTTTTCTGGCTAAGACGTGAACTCTGTGGATGCAGAGCGTCTCATTATTTTTATCATATTAGGTCAATTAAATCCTATAAAGGGAACTGTTGAACCGAGTATAGGGTAACTAGGTTGTGGTACTAGCGCCTATGGGCCAGTTTAGGAGATTGCACCCACAGCACATTCATGAGAATATATTGGTTGGCTGGTAGGTTAAAACTCGTCCCTAGTGATTCGGTAAGGGTATTGAGAGTAGTGTCCTGATCATAATTTAGCTATTCGTTTTTCATACTATTAAAGTAGTCATTTTTATTTTCTAGTTATAACTACTTTCACAGCATTTGTAAGCCTAAACTAAATACAACCGTGATTGTGATAATTGACGGATTCCTCATGGGATACGACCTTGCTCGCCGTTGTAGTACAACCGATCTGGTACCCTGACGGTTAAAGTTGGTTTACTATAATTTGGCCATCAAGTTTTCTGGCGCCGTTGCCGGGGAATCAGTTGATATCAGAAAATCACAGGAGTATTTAGGATTAGGTTTTTTCATTTTTATTTTTTATTTTTTATTTTGATGTTTTGTTTAAGAGTCACACCACCTACTCTGGTAGTGGTAGTGGTAGTGACTTGATACCTTGATTGTGTTTATGTTTTCTTTCCCTAAGTCACAGACATGGATCCATATGGCCTAGGAGGCTCTTTCCCTTACTCATTTGAAGGATTTAATTTTGGTGGTATGGGTTTTGGAGCACAACCAATTATCAGTTCAACCCATACACAACACCCTACAACAACGAGTGGGAGAGTCCTCCAAGTTATCAGTTTCAGCACCCCGATGCCTATCCACAATACTCAAAGCTGCCACATGTTACTCCCCCGCCGAAGAGCACAACTGATATTTTGTTGGAGCAACTTTGTCAAGACCTTAAAAGGTCTAACCATGATCTTAAAGAGTCTAACCAAGAGCTAAAAGAGTTTCACCAAGGGTTTAGACGGGATCTAAAGGAACCGAAATATTCCCATCACCGCTTGGAATCTGAGGTGGTTGATTTGGCAAGCCGGGCAGGGCATTTGGTTGAGAAGATGAGGCTTGAGAAGAGCGTTAATGAAGAAGAAGGTTTCCAATCTCCACCGTCTCTCCCTGAGGTAATCACTCCTGAGGAATGCCATGAAGAAGGTATGAACATTGTCCCTATTAAATTATCAATTCCTTCTACAGTGAGCCCTGTTGAGACATTGGTGGAGGTGAGTCCTTTTAAGTCTTTTGATGTTTTGGTTGAGCCAACTTGTTACTATGTGGTGCGTGAATCCTTATTAATTGGCATATGCTCTGTTTCGGGGAAAGTGAATTCGTTGTGTTGCACGATGAATTCCTTGAGCCAATCTTGGTGGAGGGGATTGAGCCCCTTGTTTTTCTTGTCCCATTTTGAGAGGGTGCTCAATTCTTATGATTTTTGTAGGGAGAAGCAACGGTTTGCTCTCCTTTGGTATAACTATCCTTAGCATAATTGGGGGTAGAAAGTCGAACTAAGGACTTTAAACTTAGAATGTTTTAGGTAGTATTTTTTTTTCTTTTCACTCATGATTCTTTGTTTTTCTTTTAGTTTCTTAATAAGTCGAGCTAACGACAATAAACAAAAGCGCTTATGGGGGGCAACCCACCTTTTTTTTCCTTAGGTTTTTAGGTTTGTTTTTTTTAGTGTGATGAAAATTTGACCACGGAATTTCGTCTCATGCTTTGTGTTAACCCATATTTTATATGCTATACATCTCTATACTTGTGCTTACCTACGCTTAGGGTTTCGGCCTTTCATCGTAGTGGACTCTTGGTTGTTTATGTTATGATTACATAGGTACCCTGGGAGATACATTGGCGGTTATCATTTGGCATTGTTGCGCCCTACTGCCACTTCAGCTAAGTCTTTCTTTACTTTATCACTCACACACCGAGGACGGTGTTCTGTTTTAAGTGGGGGGTGGTGGACTTAGCTTCAGCTGACTACTTGTGTTTAAAATTTTTATGCATCGAATATGTTATATGCTTGGTGTTTAGCCTATATTGAGTAAAGTTGAGCCATTTTTAAAAAATTTCATGGTTGTGATGTTGCGAATCCTATGTGAGTCATTGTGTTCTTTGGTTAATTATTAGTCAATGGTTGAATGCATGCGAGTCAAACCTCTATCTTGTTGTGGAAATGGAATTTTTATGCACGTAATAGCTTTGCCTTCATGAGTTTTGGTTGATTAGTGAATGATTAATTTGACATAGATATTAATCCGTTACCTAGAACTTATATCATTAACTTCGAGGCGAACTAGAAAGGTCAATCTTGGTAGATTAATGGATGACGGTCCTGGCATTTCTTTGACCCGACCAGAGCCAAATAGCCAACCCCATAAATAATTTCCACATAAACCCCTCTAAGCCTTGCAAGGGTGGTTAGACCCCCACCCAAACATTAGCCATTTGTTGAATAGCCTGTAATTATCAACCCTTAGCCCTTATTTTTGGTCTACATCTCTTTGACACCCTACGAGTGAGTTTAATCTTGTTTTGGGCACACTTGCTAGCACAAGTGTGGGGTGGTCAATATGTGTATCAAATCATGGTGTTGGTGGATCTTTTGTTCTACGAATGAGAAGGGGTAGTGAAGTAAGATGGTTTTTGGTTTGAAAAAAAGATATAAAAAAACAATCAAAAAAGAGTAGAATAAAGTGTTGGAATAAAGTTGAGTCAAAGACTACTCATTAAAGGCTTTTGTGTTAATTTTTCCAAAGTGACGGTGTTGTGATGAGTTCGTATTAAAGTGTGTTGGGATTTGAGAGTTAAGAAGGAGAATGCTTGCTTACATCAAGCTAAGAAGGAGGCAAGCTATGAAGTAAATTCAAGATGTTTTGATTAGGCTCACTCGTTTTTCTCTTTTGATGCTCCTTTTATCCTTTCGTTTAGCCCCGTCCCTGGCCTAACGTTACAACCGTGCAAGTCCTGCTTGACCTTAGTTAGCCTTGATTTGACCTCGATTAGTGGAGATGATTATGAAGTATAAGCCTATGGTGTAACAACATTAGTCATGCATTTATAATATGATCCGATTAACTACAACTAAGGATTGAGAAGCTATGCACACACACACATTTTGTTTCCATGATAAGATGCATTTTGACTCGTGTTTATTCTCTTATTGACTAGTTTTTACTCATTGGATATTTTTGATTTCCCGTATGATTGCGACGTCGACCTCATGATTTATTTTTGAATCGCTTGATTAGCTCGAGGGCGAGCAAACGCTAAGTGTGGGGTAGTTGATAAATGTCAATTTTGCTATCATTTCGTATGCATTTTACCACCTATTTGTAGCATATTTGATGTGATTTTTGGGTAGTTAAGTGGTTTTTATATGCACATTTCATCATGGGTGAATCACGAGACGACATGACGTTTACGTCCGAAATCTCTATATTTTTTGGATGAATCGTATGTGTTTTATTGGTATTTATCACGCTTGAGTATGTGGTTTATTTTGATACAGATATAGCATGATAGAGGGCATGACAAGAAGTGCAACATGACGAGAATCGAATATAACGGAGTTCGAAAATGAAAATGACGCAAAATAAATTTCGGACTTTATTTAATTATTAAATGTTTTTATTTATCACAAAAGGAAAAACAAAAAAGGGAGTCAAGCTCTGGAAGCCTGCGCCTCTCAAATTGTTCCCATTTGCTTCTCGACAATGAAGGCGTGAGCTGGGACCGGTGGGAGCCCACGCTTCAACCAGGGTAAATTGTGATAAAAGTCAAAGCCCAATTAAATATTTGCCAGCCTTTTTATTACGGGGTAATTTCCTACGGAGGTAGTCGGTTTTGGTTTTATTTAAAAGCCATCTAGGTCCAATTTTAACACAGTTTTTACACCAGAATTTTATTTTCTCTGCAGAAAAATTTTCTTCTATTAGAACAGCTTAGTTTTCTACTTTTTCTGCAATTCCCTTTAGAACAACAACACTATTATTTTTCTTATTTGGCAATTGGTACACAACGAAGTGACAATTCGAGTGGTGGATTGCTATAGTTTCTTTTGGTAAATTTTATTCAATCTTTTTATCATGTTTATTATTAATTTCTTCATTAATTTCTGCACTTTTATTTTTGTTATGAGTAGATAAATTTACAATAGCTAGATTATGTGTTGGAACTACGAAATTAATGCCTACACGATGATCTAGGGATGAGTAGAGCTTAAAAAGTTGAATCTTTTGGATTGTTGTGTCCTAAAATTTGATCTTAATGCTTGAATTAAACTGATCACTTGATTCATGATTCCACACACGAACTTTATAAATGTATTTTGCGAGGGAGTGTGCGAACTAGAATTTTAGGATTGCCATGCACGAACTAGTCAAGTTTTTCGCAGCTTGTTTCTTGGTAAGGTTTTTCTAGCTAAGCCGTGAACTCGGTGGATGTAGAGCATCTCATTATTTTTATCATATTAGGTTAATTAAATCCTATAAAGGGGACTGTTGAACCGAGTATAGGGTAACTAGGTTGTGGTACTAGCTTCTAGGGGCCAGTTTAGGAGATTGCACCCACAGCACATTCATGAGAAGCTATTGGTTGGCTGGTAGGTTAAAACTCGTCCCTAGTGATTCGGTAAGGGTATTGAGAGTAGTGTCCTAATCATAATTTAGCTATTCGTTTATCATACTATTAAAGTAGTCATTTTTATTTGCTTAGTTATAACTACTTTCACAGCATTTGTAAGCCTAAACTAAATACAACCGTGATTGTGATAATTGACGGATTCCTCGTGGGGTACGACCTTGCTCGCCGTTGTTGTACAACCAACCCGGTACCCTGCCAATTAAAGTTGGTTTACTATAATTTGGCCATCACTATGTAGTTTATAAACATGAAATTTCCTTATTTATTTGACTTTAGTATGAGGATGTTGCACATACAATGTTCAGTATATTCACTATATTTATTGCACATTTTTCTTCATGCTTAGTTGCTTATTGAAATTCTACTTATTGCAAACCTATATAAATATAGATTTTTCACCTAATTTGTTTTTATATTTGTATCTTGCATATAGTTAATTCACCATCTTCCGATTCAGACTCCGGTGAATTCGTTCCGCCATCTCCAATACATGTTAATAAACACCTCGGCAACAATTCCAAACTTTCAATTAACAGTACATAAATCCAAGTCCGATACATTAAGTCATTAACTCGCGTGTCTCATTCATTGCACCACACAACAACAACCATTTCAGACTTTCATAATTAATATTATCTCATTCAACCTACTTACAGATGACACTTTGGTAGATGCCCCGTTGACCATTCAAACTGTAACTCCTCCACATTCTCATGCATGTCATGTGGATGTAGTTCATGCTACTGAGACACTTTCACCTTCAGGTGCGAAAATTTACACTACTACTTACAATATACATTATGTACTATTTACATGATTGTTTGGTATGTTGATGTCTTACATTTAGTTATTTCACATTCATCCGATTCGGATTGTGCTGAATTTGTTCCGGCATCTCTGACACTTAATATCCAACATCTAGGTAACATTCCAATTTCTCAATTTCATATTAAGTTATTCAAACTTATCACATTATGTGCATAGAACACATTTCAAATACTGCTTACAATACACATAAAATTCCATTTAAATAATTGTATACTATTACAATGTCATTCCACCTATTTGCATTTGAGGCATTGATAGATGCTCCGTGGACCTCAGAAATGCTCCGAGTTTTGTGGCCATTCCTCTTGCCACGTTACACCCACGTCCTGACGATAGGTCCATCAAGGTTCGGTTTTTGTGGCTACTTAAACTTCACTCACATCCACATATTACATTGTGGGTTGACTGCGATGTAAGTAACATACGAACCATACTTTTAAACTAACTCAGTACATGTCATAAATAAGTCATAAAATATAATCTTTCCATTTGTTAGAATACATTGATACAGGGAATGGTTCGTGATAATGTTTCTCTTGCCACACAATTTGTCGAAGGCAATGTATACTATTTGTCAGGAATACAAGTTGAACCGCGGACATCTGTATATCATTTTCCGTCCTCACCGTACCAGCTTCTTTTCACGACTCGGACTCAAATCATCTCATTCTTCAAACAATGTGATACCATACCTCGATTCAAGTTCTCTTTGCGAAAGTTGAGTTCTATTACACCTGAAATGCATGGCAGCAGACGCTTAGTGGGTACGTATATTTACAAAGAATATTGATATAACCGTGTCAGAAAATAATATAAACTTACACTATAACATTGCAGATATTCGTGGTTTGGTGGTTTCTGCTTCTTCCTGTCAGCACACCAAGTTCGGCCAGAGAACACGTGAATTGTTGGTTCTGGACAACACGTACGTTTGAATTTTACCATTAAATCATTCGCAAATTTACACTTGCCCACATGCATCTTTTAGTCCCATTTACACTTTATACTTGCTTGCTTCCTCATAATGTAACACAAAACATATAACAACATGACAATGATGCACATGACATTGTTGGAAAATCTTTCCACTCATGATAGGGACATTTTATCAAGCAATATTGAGGCCAACCGAACCTTACTGGCGTGTGGTGTCTCAATAATAGACTATGAGGGTATGCCTTTCATGTTTCCGTTATTTATCTTCTTAACGACTTTGGTAACCAGTCTCCTTTATTTATATTGTATACGGACAACATTGTCCACAACACCATTTACTACATTATATGTTAATTCTGAATGGAACATATGCGAGACCGTCCGTACATGGTATGTGGTGTAATTCTGCATTTATTATTGTTCTTTGTAAATAATATCTCATATATAATATTAAATTCTCAATGTTAAACAACATTACATGAACAAATCCAATGCATGTGCCCAGAGTATGGTGAGATGGATACGCGACTCACCACAAAAAACCAACATCAAACTTATGATTGCAAATTCAAAGCCTGCTAGAATAGCCGACCTTAATTTTGTCCCAAATTTATACATTTACGTTTGATGACTTTATTTCTATATTTATATATTCATTTATACCGTTCATATTTTAAAAAAAATCATGTTATTGCAGGTCAAACATTTCCGTTGTGTAGCTACAATCAAGCATATTCACAGAAATGACATGTTTTACGAGGCATGCACGCATTGTAAGAACGATGTGATTGATGTTGATGGCTACATTTATTGCTATACTTGCAATAAGCAAGTGACTCCCATCGTGCGGTACATACACATTATTATACTCCACACCATCTCACATTCATTGTTCTCTACTAACGTGTTCATTTTTTTTAGCCACTGTGTTCATGTTGATATTACGGACCAATTCGCGACCACTACCCTTCGCTTGCCTGACGGAAGTGCCGACTTTGTGCTTCGTTCCCCCACTCAGTCTTTACAGAATATGTTGACATTGGTACTTTTCTCTCCACTTTTTATTTCAACACCTATTTCAATAATCATTTTTGGACTTTCATATTATTAAATTTTACACATTTACAGGGAGATGGTCATCGCAGTTTCGAGGATCATTTGAAACGTTGCGAAGGAGCACGATACACGTTCATTATACACGCTCCTTCAACACCACAGTTTACAACACCACTAAGAGTTGCTTATGTATTGAAAGTAAATTGGTTTGATGCATGCACTCAGGCTTCAAACGTAAACGTGAACAAAACAACACCTCATGTAAGACGTTTAATCTCCTTTAAATATACATTTTTGAATTTTTTTTCTCATTTTTCTTTCACATGCTCACATATTTTCTTTTACTTTTTTATTCCAGGTATTAAGTAAACTTTATTGGGATGGTTGTTGTGCAATCTCATGTTCGCTTTTAAGTCAACCTACGCTATTTTTCATTTTCATCACTATGACAGATGTCTACACTTTTATATTTCATTTTAAATATTTCATTCATGCCATCTTTTTTTTTTTGTTATGTTTTTTTCACTTACATAGCTCTTCAATTATAACATCATTTATAAATTTCCACATACACATATATCATTGTAAATATTTCATTCATCCCATTTTTTTTGGTTTCACTTAAATAGCTCTTAAATTACTACAGTATTACAAATTTCTACATACACATATCGACTTTTCAAATATAACGTTCTCCGTGCATCGCACGGGTTCCCTACTAGTATATATCTATATTTCCGAGTAAAAAACCAACAATTGACCCATTTTTTCAGAATTACCCGACCCATACCCGATTTTCCCACCCATGAACGAAAAAAAGAAAAAAAAAACATCCGCACACCTTTCCCCTAAATCACCAAATTCATGGCCACAACTCATCTGCCCACGTTCTCCGTTTTGTCTGCAACTGTTCTTGAATTTTCCTCAATACTTCCAACCTCCTCAACAGAAACTCTCACCACGACCCTCCGATCCAAATCATCCCCACCAGCCATTACTAACCGCAAGAAATCTTCCCACTCCCAAACCCATCATAAATTAACTTTGTTCTGATTTGTTAAAACTGTCTCAATTTATACGGAAGGGAATTAATCTTCACTAAATGAATCTTCTCTTCTTTTGCTCTGGGTTACTCCAACAATTTGCACACCTAGCGTTGGCTAGCCCTTGATAAAGGTAATATCTATTCATTTGATTTTGAAACCATTTCTTCATGATTTATTTTCCTCCATTTACTCTCGATTCAACACTCAAACAACAATGTAGTCAGCATTTCGATTGTGGGTTTAGATTTACTCATGTTGCATCTATGTTTCAAGCTTTCACCACTCAAAGAAAGATTTAGATGTCATATCGATCGTGGGTTTACATTTATTCATGTTGCATCTTTTTCCAGAACTTTATTATTAATTTCGCTTTGAAAAAATTGGAACGTAAACTTGAAGCTTAAGCTCGATCATTCATTTATATTATGCTTGAATTAGCTTATTTGGTGTAACATCCCGACTTTTCAGAAAGGGTAAAATAGTAATTGGGTGTTTTACTACGACCTAATTATTATTTAGCTTATTTAATTAAAAAGAATTTAATTAAATTGATGTATTTATTTAATTAATGAATTTATTTAAATGGATATAAAAAGGTAAATAATCCCCAATATTTTCCCTCATATCATAACACGCATATTTTGAAAAAGAAAAAAAAAAAAAAAAAAAACAAGAGGAACGGCGCTCCATGGATGCAGACGACGGCAACATTCAGAAAAAAGGGAGAACGTAAACTCCAATCGCAGGGCCAATCCGTTCATCATTTTAAGATGCCGCAGGAGAGAAAAGTGATCACCGCGACGAGACACAACTTTGGAAAATAAAATATCCTTATTCCGTAAGTTTTCAGTTTAGCCCTAGTTTTTCGTAATCATCGAGTTTGTTTCTTCAAAAATTCGTATCTTTTAATCCATAACTCTGTTTTTCAGCCATGAGTAGTCAAAACGATCGTCTTGGAGAGTAGATTGTTCTAAAAATAGTTTTACAGCATTTAATTCAGGTAATACTCAGTTTTACACACTTTTTCAATTCAGCATTTTCAAGAATATTTTTAGGTTTACCTGTTGATCAATTAGGTTTCGAGTTGAAGGCTTAGATGATCAACAGTATCTTGAAGGTTTTGGATCGTTTTTGCTGGCAATTAAGGTAAGAGGCTCTTCCTAATGAGTAATTATAGTTTTATAATGATAGGTTGAGTTCCGGTGAGTTTTGGTGTTGTTTGGTGATAGAATTTATGCTAAGTTGTAATTAATGAGATGTGATAATTGTGTTTTAAGCTATGTAATACGTTCTAATTGTTATCCTTTGGTCTTGTAACATTAATTAAAACTTAAAAAGCTTAGATTGAACTTCCGATTCGTTTAGTTTCGTCACCGAATGTACTCTTAAAGGGAGTTGAAGTTCGGATGCGTCGGAAAGGAATGAAAGGGCTTGTGATTTGATGAACTAGAGTTCATCAATGTCTGTGTAATTGTTAGGCCTTGTCCGTGTCTAGTGGTCTAGGAAAGAGAGTAGTGTATGTGAGGGAGCTTACTTGAAAACACTTAGGTGGCTAGTTAATACACAATAAAGTTACATACGTAGTAGTAAAAGATAAAACGTAACCTATTCTCGGTTAGGCACTAATCCATATAGGCGATGTGATACGTTCATAAAAGGTGAACAACGCTACTGGCTCAAAAGGCAGAAGGGTAGTGGAGGAAATTCATCGAATGCATACGCATACCGGGGAGACCCCGGAGCTAATCGGTGCTTTAGCAAGTATATCTTCAGGCTGATGAACGCCATGCGTAGTGTCCTTGAGTGACGACGTAACCAAGATAATTTAAGCTAGAAATGTATAGTCATGACATGTTGATGGACATGGAGTGAACCCTAGATTGAGTCGGTCTCTCATAAAGGTAACATAATAATAATAAAAAGAACCTTTTGTTGTAGAATTTAGTTATTCATTAGCTTCTCATTTTTACTAAGTACTTTGTACTTACCTCCTTTGCATTTTCTTTTGTATGCATTGTGGGGTGAGAAGACGAACAGGTTGACCAAGAGTAGTCGATGACTTGATGACGTTGATGCCTTGAAGATGCTTTTAGATTATTTTTCTCGTAAAGGTTGTACTAGACTTGTTGTTCTTTTACTCCTAGACTTTTGTAAGTTATGTTTGTACTTCTAAGACCTCGTATTGTATAAGTTTGGGCTAAGAGTGTAGCAAGTTACGGGTGTTATGTCTTAGAAGGTTTCCGAAGCGATCTTTCCCTAGGATATGTCTCATGGTAGAATGTTTGTAAAGTTAATATTGTTGTTTCTTTTGCAGTTATAAACAAGAACCAAGATGCTATCCTCCAGCATGTCATGTTTGATGTTTAGACCCTTTCCATGCCCTTTTGTAATTATACCTTTTCTGGTAATTTATTTCTCATGTAATCCCTCACTTGAGATCTTTAAGCTCAACAAATCCTCTTCAATTGTTGTCATGAAGTACCTAAGAAACATATCTCCATAAGTTTTTCTTTTGAACAGATCTATGCTTCCTTACTAGTCAAATCAAGGAACAAGTTTCCTCTAACTCCGTATTGTTGCACCCCCATTCTTATTTTCAAGTACAAATTTGACTGAACCTTTTAATGTCAGAACATTCTTTTTACTTGTGTTTATTTTCTCAGCTTCCCTCCTAAGGGTAGTGTTGATTTTGTAATCTTTCCATCTAATGCTACTTGTTCTTTCAAGGTATGCATCTCATCCTCTTACTAGTTGGATCTTTAATCCTACCTTGACATCCATCTTCAGTTACCTATCTTTAACCTTCTAGCAATTTATGCTAAACCAGTTTCAAGTAAAAGGTAGTCTTTGCCAAGGTGCCTTCTAAACCTATTTAGCCAATCAACTTTTGAATTCTTAAACTTCTGATTTCCAATTCAGATTAATGTACCTTGTACCCTTCAGTTTTAACCCTCTTTCAGGCCATTTAGAGCCATGAACCGCCATATACACCTTTTGAGCTTCCATCTTCTATTTTGGCATTCTATTACAATTTTGTCATACTGGTTGAAAGTCTATTTTATTTTAACCTTTTCTTTCCCACACGAGGGATAACATTGAGCCCTTATTCCTCGGCAATGTGATATTCCTCTCGAGTGGTGCAACCTTGAAACTTTGAATTGGATCATCAATGATCTTTCAAACTTCATTTGAAAGTTTGAGTTAATTCTTTGAAGCCAAACCTTATCCAAAAATTCTTAAGTGTCTTTTCCCTTTCACTTGAAAACTTGTTTATCTCTTACTTTTTCAAACTTTTGATTTTTTCCCTGACATAGTCATGTGGAAAACCCTATCTCCTTTTCAATTTTGAAATAACCTCTGTTTGAATAATGCAGACCTTGATTTTTTTCTTGACTAGTTCCCTTTTATTTCATTCAGAGACCTTTTGGTGTACTCGTTTTGTCTCTAAAGCTATGGCATGTTGAGATTCTGCCCTCTTTTGATTTCTAAATGGTTTAGTCTTCCTGGTGCTCAACCTGTCACCTTCAAACTTTGTTTGTTTTTCCAAGCTAACCCTTATTGGCATAAGGATTGGATCAGATCGTCAGAAAGAAAGTATGGCAAATGCATGTTCTCTATCCCAACGAGACTCAAAAGTCCTTTAGCTGGGATCATTGCGGTTCTACAACAAGTTTGTGTCGAAGTGATGAATGAAGCCACAAGATAGCAGTTGCAATCATCCTAGAGCAACCAAGATATACAGAAAGTTGGAACATGACCACTAATGACCTTTCGTGGAGTTAGAAATAGAAGAGTTGTCTACAACAGTGGCTACCACATCAATATCCAGATGACAGTTGGAACTCTGCACGGAGAAAATGCGAAGAACGCCATTTTCTGGGATGAAGTGGAGCGATGACAGATTACGAGACCAGAGTGGTATAGCAAGCCAACGATAAGATTGAAGTGGATCGTCGCAACCTCGAGATGGCTCAAGACAGGTAAAAGAGTTGGGAAGATGGAAGAAGAAGACTGTAAGAGTTAGAAGACGAAACGCTTCACAAGCCTAGGGTTCAAGTACACCCTAAGGGTGTAATCGAGCCGAGTCGAGTCGATACCCACTAAGGCTCGAGATCGACTCGACTAAAAGATTTCAGGTTCGAAACTCGGCTCAAACTCGATCGAGCCTTAAAAAAAGATCGAACTCGACTCGCTAAGTACTCGATATAACTCGACTCGGCTCGTAAGCTCGATTATTTTTCTAGAATTCATTTAATTTTTAATGAAATATAGCACGAGCTCGACTCGTCTAATACTCGACTTGAATAATATTTTTTTTAATTATGAAAAATAATATTTCATAATAAATTTAATAAATTCAATTAATTAAATAATTATTTGATCAAGCTCGCGAGCTACTCGATTAATATATTTTAAAACTCGAGCTCGGCTCGGTTAATTACTCGAGTAGCTCGACTCGAGCTCGAACTCGAAAAAAAACCGAATCGAGTCGATCTCTCTTGCGAGTTGAGTACGAGTAGCTCACGAGTAACCCAACTCATTTACAGCCCTAGTACACCCCAGTTACATTCAAGTTTCGAGGACGAAACTCCACTTAAGGAGAGAGGAATGTAACATCCCGACTTTTCAGAAAGGGTAAAATAGTAATTGGGTGTTTTACAACGACCTAATTATTATTTAGCCGATTTTATTTAATTAAAAAGAATTTAATTAAATTGATGTAGTTATTTAATTAATGAATTTATTTAAATTGCTATAAAAAGGGAAATAATCCCCAATATTTTCTCTCATATCATCACACGCATATTCTGAAAAAAAAAACAAGAGGAACGGCGCTCCATGGACGCAGACGACGGCAACATTCAGTAAAAAATAGAGAACGTAAACTCCAATCGCAGGACCAATCCGTTTATCGTTTTAAGATGCCGCAGGAGAGAAAAGTGATCACCGCGACGTGATGCAACTTTGGAAAATAAAATATCCTTATTCCGTAAGTTTTTAGTTTAGCCCTATTTTTTTCGTAATCGTCAAGTTCGTTTCTTCAAAAATTCGTATCTTTTAATCCATAGCTCTGTTTTTCAGCCATGAGTAGTCAAAACGATCGTCTTGGAGAGTAGATTGTTCTAAAAATAGTTTTACAGCATTTAATTCAGGTAATACTCAGTTTTACACACTTTTTAAATTCGGGGTTTTCAAGAAAGATAGGATTTTTATGTTTACCTGTTGATCAATTAGGTTTCGAGTTGAAGGCTTAGATGATCAGCAGTATCTTGAAGGTTTTGGATCGGTTTTGCTGGAAATTAAGGTAAGAGGCTCTTCCTAATGAGTAATCATAGTTTTATAATGATAGGTTGAGTTCCGGTGAGTTTTGGTGTTGTTTGGTGATAGAATTCATGCTAAGTTGTAATTAATGAGATGTGATAATTGTGTTTTAAGCTATGTAATACGTTCTAATTGTTATCATTTGGTCTTGTAACATTAATTAAACCTTAACAAGCTTCGATTGAACTTCCGATTCGTTTAGTTTCGGCACCGAATGTACTCTTAAAGGGAGTTGAAGTTCGGATCCGTCGGAAAGGCATGAAAGGGCTTGTGCTTTGATGAACTAGAGTTCATCAATGTCTGTGTAATTTTTAGGCCTTGTCCGTGTCTAGTGGTCTAGGAAAGAGAGTAGTGTATGTGAGGGAGCTTACTTGAAAACACTTAGATGGCTAGTTAATACACAATAAAGTTACATACATGGTAGTAAAAGATAAAACGTCACCTATTCTCGGTTAGGCACTAATCCATATCGGCGATGTGCTACATTCATAAAAGGTGAACAACGCTACTGGCTCAAAAGGCTGAAGGGTAGTGGAGGAAATTCATCGAACGAATACGCATACCGGGGAGACCCCAGAGCTAATCGGTGCTAATCACCGTTAGTTAGCAAGTATATCATCAGGCTGATGAATGCCATGCGTAGTGTCCTTGAGTGATGACGTAACCAAGATAAGTTAAGCTAGAAACATATAGTCATGACATGTTGATGGACATGGAGTGAACCCTAGATTGAGTCGGTCTTTCATAAAGATAACATAATAATAATAAAAAGAACCTTTTTTGTTAAGCTCTGATACCAACTGGCGTGAACCGGTAATGGTTAACACGACTTCGATTTAAAGGATCGTTGATTGAAGGTAAGATGGAAGAATAGAAGGATGGATAATCGAGCACCTTGACCTCTAAGTAACTGGTACTTAGCAATCTCGGTATAACGTCGACCTCTAGATAACTTGTATCTAGAAATCTTCATATAGACTGGCAAGACCCGCTCAAGTCTTGTTTAGTCGGGGTTTGAATTCTCGCAAGAACTCTCAATACACTTTAAAAGTGAACTATGTTTTTATATTAATAACAATCTATTTTCTCAAAGTACAATATAAGGACTATTTATAGGAAAATAAGTACATGAATTGTAGCATGAATAAGATGAAAGGTCTTCTCAAAAAATCCAAGAAAGTGGCACCAATTTTGTGGTGAGATGAGTTCAATCTAACTTCATTCAATGCTTCAAAAAATCCAATGTATCTTGAATTGTCCAAGGCCAATGTATCTAGTTTCTTCCAAGCTTGTTTCTTCTCATCAAAATGGCGCCTCCTTTAGTTAATTTCCAGCCCTTATTTTCAGCATTATATACTAATAAATATTTATATAAAACACTTATAACATATTAAAATAGCTAATCTTAAAATGGTGTTATTGGATCACATCATTCCCTCCCGGTTCGAAAGGATTCGCCCTCGAATCAATAGGACGTCATAAAAACAACCTTCATCACCAATACAACTTGCACAAAGCCAAAAGATCACCAAACGAACACCGGGATCAAATATGAGTCGAATAAATATATTCTCGTCAACGGCATGCTTTGTTGCGAAGTGATGCATCAAAATTGTATCAGCAACATATTGGGACTTAGAGTTGAGAAACCTGTGGATAACTTCCCGTGAAGGAACAATATAAGAATGAGAGCCAAGTGGAGTCGAAGGGGCGTTAATAATCTAAAAAAACGGATCATAATGAATATGTGTCGCTTGTATTTCCGTTAATTGCTCAATCAACCCGGATGATTTTGTAGTTTCCACACCATCCTCTACTCGCCCAAGCGGAGCAATCTTACCAACAAGAACAGTTGGTGCATCTGGTTCAATCTCCACACTTGCAATTTCCACCACATCACAAACATTGACAACTACCTCAGTCAAAATTTCAAAATTCAATTCCTCAGAAATGGTGGTCTCTTCAAGAACTGGAGTAACTGTGGGCACCTCAACAATAGGAACAAATTGTTGTCCATGTGCGGCCACTAGAACATGACCGAATTGTTCCCATAGTTTGTTTTGCTCTACAAAACTATTTTGCAGGTGTTTTACTTCATCTTGAATGTCACGCAAGAGTAACTCATTTTTCCTTCGTCTTTTATAAGCTAATTCTTGATGTCGCCTCAATTCTGCTTGGCGAATTCTTCCCTCGTGTACCCTCTTTTTTCTCAAATTCTCATGGATTTGATATTCTTTTTCTTCTTGTATGTGCCACAACATCCTTCACTCTTTTTTTTTTTGTTGAACTTGGTTTTTTTTGTTTTTGTAGAAAGAAGATAAAAAAAAGGATATAATACCGTCAATCAATTATCTCTGATACCAACTGGCCGAATAATACCAACAGTCCGAATAATTTAATATGTAGCTATTTTAATATGTTATAAGTGTTTTATATAAATATTTATTAGTATATAATGCTGAAAATAAGGGCTGGAAATTAAGTGAAGGTTGCGCCATTTTGAAGAGAAGAAACAAGCTTGGAAGAAACTAAATACATTGGCCTTGGACAATCAAGATACATTGCACTTGGAGCATTCAAGATACATGAAGATACATTGGATCTAGTTGGCTGATTTTTGGGCGCCACTTTTTGTGTATTTTTAGGAAAGACTTTTCACATTATGTTCATGAATTCTAGTCCTTATATGGCCCTATAAATTGGCATCTTATTGTACTTGGAAAAACAGATTATTTTGATATAAAATACATTTCACTTGTTAAGTGTGTTGAGAGTTCTTGTGTAGAGAATTCGATCCCCGACTAAACAAGACTTGAGCGGGTCTTGCCAGTCTATACGAAGATTGCTAGATAAAAGTTATCTAGAGGTCGACGTCATACCGAGATTGCTAAGTATATATTACTTAGAGGTCAATGTGCTCGATTATCCATCCTTCTATTCTTCTATCTTACCTTCAATCAACGATCCTTCAAAACGAAGTCGTGTTAACCATTCCCAGTTCACGCCAACTTAGTTATTCATTAGCTTCTCACTTTTACTAAGTATTTTGTACTTACCTCCTTTGCATTTTCTTTTGTATGCATTGCGGGGTGAGAAGACGAACATGTTGACCAAGAGTAGTCGACGACTTGATGACGTTGATGCCTTGAAGATGCTTTTAGATTATTTTTCTCGTAAATGTTGTACTAGACTTGTTATTCTTTTACTCCTAGACTGTCGTAAGTTATGTTTGTACTTTTAAGACCTCGTATTGTGTAAGTTTTTGGGTTTATCGTCGTTGTAATTTATCTATCCATCTTTAGTATGGTTAATTTCTATTCTTAGTAGCATTTATGTTTTTACCCGAGTCTTTTTAGCTTCCGTTTGCTTTTATTTAATTCGACGACGTCAAGGCTTGCGTATAATATTAGATTTATTTAATGCTATACGCGCCGAACGTTTATCTTCCGGATAAGGGCTCGGTATCCGGGAGCGGGGCGTTACATTTAGTAAGTTTTTTTTTTGGTATTTTGGCGTCCCTCTTTTTCTTCTGTATTAGCATTGTGTGTACAACTATGCTTACATACTGATACATGTTGGTGATGCTTATAATCTCTTTGTTGTGGTTTCAAGGGGTATGTATCATTATTCTGTCAATTCTTGGTGACATCCACAAGTTCATTATTTTGTAATGGCCTGACTTATTTCTAACCTCTTTCAGTTTCTTTTTTTCCTTCTTAAATCTATCAAAATTCTATAGTCGATTCGATTTTCATGTACATCAGATAGTTTTTCTACAGATATTTTTTTTTTCTGGATTTGGTATAGTTATTGTGAAACATTTTTTGGTTTGATGAGAATTATACTTTTGTTTCCATTTCAGGGTTGCTAAGAATATCACGTGGCAAGCACAACAAGTAAATTTTATTGCTTAAGATTTTTGTTCCAAGTTTTTTTATTCACCAGTTGGAATTAATTATTGTTCATTTCATTGGTGTAGCTTAATGGAAGTTTGGGCTGGAGCAAAAACAATGCAGTGAAGGAAATTAGATTTGGAGTGGATGCTCGAACTCTAATGCTTAAGGATGTTGAGGAGTTGGCTGATGCCGCTAAACTAACCGTGGGTCCAAAGGTATAGTTTGTGTACTCTTGAAAATTTTGTTATCAAATGTTTTTTTATTTTATTTTATACATGTGTTATGAAATGATGTGATCTGGTCAACCATGTGTGTGTTCATGTCTGTAAGCTGTTTATCATCCGAGGAATCAATATATCTTGCATATGGATCTTGAAGCTCCACCCCGTGAAAGACTGGACTTGACAATGTCACTGAAGAATGACTTAACTTTTCCACAACTGCAAAATGTTCGCGTGATGACACAATCGAATCTGGTGACATATAAGGGGCCTACCATGATTGCAACTACTACCCTTCAAGAAATTGCTGTTAGAAAAAATGAGATAAAACAAACAGATAGAAAGATTCTCCACGGCACGTAATCGTTTCTTTAAAGAGATGTTTTAGACCTCTCTCAGGATTCAATGGAGTACAACTTAGAGACACAATATGTTTTTGTTAACCATGCAAATCACTTTGGCCTTCTTCAGATCAACCCAGTGTCAGGCGGTTCAGAGAGGACGGTTGTTTATCCACCACCAAAGGACACAGCACCACAAAGAGCTATCCTCAAGATGGTTTTCAAGCACCACGCATTCCCTCCGCCGTATCCTCCGCAGCACTCAGTGTATCCTCCTTATCAGCCGAGCATCGTGCTCAGATTACTATCAGCAGCAGCCGCAGGTACCCCTTGGTTATCCCCCGGTCTATCAGCCTTTCAGGCCACCGGTTCAGCAGCAGCAGCAGATACCCTATGGTTACCCTCCGGTTTACCCACCAGTTTGGCCGGTTGTTGAGTCAGCACCACCAGTAGATTGGCACACTAGGCTGAGGAGAAACCGTATGCAAGATTTTTATGGGAATGTGGAACATACCAAGGCTGAGGAATGGATCAGAAGTTTTGAGAAATCTTGCAGGAATATAGGCGTTCCTGAGACAGAGATGGCCCAGTTAGCGGTCGGCTTTCTTTTAGGTTCGGCCGAGTCTTGGATAGATGCAGTTCAGAGTAGCAAATGAGAGTAATCAGATTGGCGGCTTTTAAAGCCATGTTCTACAACGAGTACTTTCCAGCAACGGTACAAGCGGAAAAGGCTAGCCAGTTTCTGAAACTTCAGCAAGGCGATCAAATGACAGTGTCCCAGTATACAAATCGGTTCAATGAGTTAGGAAGATTTTATCCGGAGTTGATGCAAGTGGAAGAACGAAAAATGGCCCGTTATAAGGACGGTTTGGCGATGAGATTCAGTGCAGCATGCTAGGCTTTACAAGAAGGAACATGGCAGAATCAAATAAAGCTTTGGAAGTCGAAACCTTTAAAAAGAAAGTTACAGTGGGTCAGAAACGCAGCTGACCCGATCGAAGCGATGGCGAGGGGCTCAGCAGCAGCTTCAGTCAGAGGTTTCCTCACAGGCATGCAGCTTAGACCACCGGTTGGTGCCCCATCAAGAATCAAGCCACCGCGGCTAGACCACCAGTTGGCGCTCCACCGGCAGCTAGGCCACCAGCTACCTCAGGTTGTTTCTTTTGTGGCGAGCAGGGTCATTTCTCCAGGAATTGTCCACGCAGGGTAGCCAGTGCTCAGGCAGGTCAGCCTAGCAGAGCAGGTCCGAGTAAGCAGGTGCAGATGTTTGCTATGGATGCCAGAGAGTTTGAGCCAGAGGATGATGTGATCTCAGGTACCTTTTATGTTTGATTTTGTTCTTTTGAGTTATTTATAGCATGCTTGGAACATGTTGTAACTTTAGTTAATTGGACAAATGCATGATAGGTATGATAAGAGTAGGCAATCTAGTAGTCGTGGCCTTATTTGATACAGAGCTTCAATCACCTTTGTGTCCTCTAGATTGCTAAGAAACTAAATTTACCTATGGAGCCTTTGAGAGATACTATGGAGATTGTTACACCCCTAGGCAAGGTAAATAAGGTGGTTAGATGATACCACAAGTGGATGTTCAGGTTGGACCTTATCAGTGTAAGAGTGACTTCACGGTGATGGATTTCTCGACTTTGATGTGATCCTTGGGATAGACTGGCTATCCAAGAATTATGTTCACTTGGATTGCAGGGCCAAGAGAGTCATTTTCAGAGCCCCGGGGAAATCAGATAAGACTTATCGTGAACGCTTACAAAGCCAGGCAAGGAGAGACATCCTATCATTTCAGCAGATCAAGGCCATCAGGCATGTCGTAAAGGATGTGAGGGCTACTCGTTGTGCGCAGTGGATGTGGAACAAGTGAAGCCGAAGTTGGAAGATACTAGAGTGGCCAGAGACTATCCAGAGGTATTTCCAGATGAGCTGCCAGGAAACATGCCAGACAGGGCCATTGAATTTGAGATACAGTTAGTTCCAGGGGCGGCACCAGTTTCCAAGGCACCATACAGGATGGCACCGGCTGAATTGAAGGAGTTGAAGGCTCAACTCAAGGAGATGTTAGAAAGGAACATCATTCACCCCAAGATTTCACCTTGGGAGCACCGCTTTGTTTGTGAAGAAGAAGGATGGCGGCATGCGGATGTGTATTGACTACGTGGGCCTTGAACAATCGACTATCAAGAATAAGTATCCACTATCGAGGATAGATGATCCGCTCAATCGATTCTGGTGGTCGGAAAGTGTTTTCAAAGATTGATTTGCGGTCGCTACCATCGCTTAAAAGTTAAAGTGGCGTATATTCAAGACAAAGATTCAAGATTTTCAGATATGGACATTATGAGTTCCTTGTTATGCTTTTTGGACTCACTAATGCTCCATCTGCATTTATGGATTTGATGCAATGGTCTTCATGCCTTACCTAGATAAGTTTGTGATTGTCTTCATTGATGATATTTTGGTATACTCTAGGACGAGGCGGAGCATGAGGAACATCTCATGGATTGTTTTGGAAACATTGAAGAAGGAGCGATTGTATGCAAAGTTTTCCAAGTGTGACTTTTGGTTGGACCAAGTGAGCTTCTTGGGTCATGTCATTTCAGGTGATGGCATTCAGTTGATCCGCCAAGATTGAGGCGCTTAAGAGTTGGCCTACACCGACTACTGCCAGAGGTCGAGCTTTCGGGTTTGGTCGGTTACTACGTAAAGTTTGTGAAGAATTTCGCAAGGATAGCTACTCCACTCACCGACTTACTACACGAAGAACACCAAGTTTGATTGGACACCCGAGTGTGAGTTAGCATTTGAGTTGTTAAAGGACAAAGTTAACTACAAAGACCAAGATTAGCGTGCACCTTGAGGTGTTCGATGATTATGATGTCTACACCGATGCTTCGTAAGGTGGTCTAGGTTGTGTGTTGATGCAGGAGGAAAGGTCATTGCCTATGCATCTAGGCAATTGAAAGTACATGAGAAGAACTATCCCACACATGACTTAGAGTTGGCAAAGCAGTGGTTTTCGCATTGAAGATTTGGAGGCACTATCTCAGATGGGGTCAAGGCTAGAATCTTCACCGACCACAAGAGTTTAAGGTATTTCTTCACCCGTGAGAGTTTGAATACGAGGCAAATGGAGATGGCTAGAGTTCGTGAAGGATTATGACCTAGACATTCAAGTACCATCCGGGAAGGCAAATGTAGTAGCAGATGCCTTGAGCAGAAACCAGTGGGTTTTGAGCCCAAAGTTGAGGCTATCACAAAGCAGGGGTTGATGATTTGCGCTTTAGCGATTTGATCGATTGAGGACCGCCGCTTTGCAAAGACCGTTGTTGGCTAGATCGAGTTGATGGATGAGATCGAGCAAAGCAAGACGAAGACGCAGCTTTGGTTGACTTGAAGAGAGTTGCAAGAGAGAAGCCTGCTGCTTGGCTACGTGTTGGATCGAGTGGAAATCAGTGGTACCAGGATCGCCTCTCTGTGTGCCTAATGTTGAGATTTGAGACAGAGAGTTATGGAAGAGGCACACAAGATTGCTTTTGCAAAGCATCCGGTTCTACCAAGATGTACAGGGATTTGAAAGAAAGATTTTGGTGGCCTCAATGAAGCTAGAGATTGCTAAGTTTGTTTCTCGAGTGTGACGTCTGTCGTAGAGTGAAAGCCGAACATAGGAAGCCAGCGGGATGCTTAAGTCATTGGATATCCTGCAATGGAAATGGGAAAAGATCACCATGGACTTTATTTCGTGTTTGCCTAAGACGGCGGGTGGACATTATTCTATTTGGGTAATCGTTGATAGATTAACCAAATCGGCTCATTTCTTGCCTTTCAAGATGAATATGCCCTGGCAAGGATGACGGAACTATATATGGACAATATAGTGAAGCTTCATGAGTCCCGCCTCCATTGTTTCGCATCGGGATTCGAGGTTCGTTAGCCGGTTTTGGCAGAGCTTACAGGAGGCTTTTGGTACCCGGTTGGATTTGAGCACCGCATTCCATCCTCAGACAGATGGTCAGTCTGAGAGGACTATCCATACACTTGAGGATATGCTTAGAGCATGTGTCTTGAAGGTAGGCGGATCTTGGGTAGATTACCTACCGCCATGGAGTTTGCTTACAACAACAAGTCATCACGCGAGCATGGCATGCCACCGCTTGAAGCTTTGTATGGTAGAAGATGCAGGGGCGCCTTTGTTTTGGGACGATGTTGGGGAGAAACAACTCACCGGGCGAGTTAGTTGAGCAAGCCAAAGAGAGGGTTCGATTAGTGAAGAAGAATCTGCAGATAGCTCAAGACAGCGTAAAAGTTGGGCGATGTCGACGCGGAGACCGCTTGAGTTTGAGGTTGGTGATCGTGTTTACTTGAAGGCATCACCAATGAGAGAGAGTAAAGCGCTTTGGTCGAAAGTGGAAGTTGAGCCCGAGGTATGTTGGGCCTTTTGTGATCCTGGAGAGGATTGGACCGTTAGCCTATAGACTTCAGTTGCCAGAGTCAATGTCCAGAGTTCACAACGTCTTTCATGTTTCGATGTTGAAGAAGTGTTTGACGAAGACAGAGGTTGAGTCTACAGTGGATCCAGAGATACTTCAGGACAACCTCGCTTATGATGAAAAGCCGATTAAGATTCTGAACAGGAAGGAAAAGATGATTAAGAGAAAGATGGTTCAGTTGGTTCTTGTTCAGTGGAGCAATCATACACCTGAGGAAGCAACTTGGGAAGTTGAAGGTGATATGGTCAACGAATTTCCGGAGTTTTTGGATTTACCAGGTACGTTCAAGTTTCGAGGACGAAACTCCTCTTAAGGGGGAAGGAATGTAATATCCCGATTTTTCGGAAAGGGCATTTCCGTCTTTTAACGAAAAGTCGGAATATTATATTTATTATTTTTGGAATTTAAGAAAAAGAAAATAAAAGAAATTAATGGTTTCAAAAAAAAGAAGGAGATTTAATGGGAGTTAATCCCCATCATTCTCATCATTATCGGTTTTCAAAAAAAAAAAGAGAGAAACGGTTCATCAGCAAGAGAAGCAGCGCAAGTCTTGAAAAGAAGAAGAAAAAGGGGCTTTCGATTTTTCCGCTAATCTGCTGATCGGTTGTGCAGACTCCTCAAGGAAAAACATTCTACGGAACGCAAGGATCGTTTGGATACCAATTTCGCCCCGTGAAGGTTAGTCGTTTTGGAGTTATGGTTTACGTGTTTCGGACGATTTTGAAAGTTAAATTCGTTTTGCCTTGTAATCCGTCGAATTTCGACCCTTGATATCTCCTCGCTTCTATTCCGCTTTCAGATCGTAGCATACCGTTAGAATCCTCGTGGCGAGCTTTGCATCGGTACTAGGAACATCAGCTAGTTCTGAGTTTTGAGGCAGAAAAGGTAAGGAGAAACTCTTACGTTTCGCTTTTGAATATGTAATGGTCGTGTTGTTTTCCTAGTCGCTTTAGTGATTTAATTGGCGTTAATCGATGCCTAAATGATGGATGATGATTTGGTATGGTTGGTAGATTATTTTTCAATGGAATTTGGTTAAGGAAGATTTGTTTAGAATTTATTTAGTTTTATTTTATCACTTTGTTGGTTAGCATCTGCTTCGATCCTCTACTTGATCATTAGGGACTCAGACAATAAACTTTCCTGCCCGCTATAAAGGAGTAGTATTACCTTGTATTTTAATCATCTAAGGATACAACATTATTCCCTTTACTTTAATTAAATTATTTCAAACTCTCTGTTGAATTTATCTCATATCGAGTGTTATCTAAATGAACTAGGATGGTTAGTTAATCACCTAATACAACACTACTTGCTAGATAAAAGATTAAACACCATGTGGTCTTGGGTAGATCCTCAAGATCTATAGCGTGATGTGTGAACGGACAAATCAAAGTGAGGGTTCTATCGGTCTCAGACTCTATAGCATCGCCAGACGCGTTCATACTATCGGAACCAGCTTATTGTATCCTCAAGATTTCAATACGCTCCGGGTTATTGTATCCTCAAGATTTCAATATGTCACGCTCCACCTTGATAGCATGTTGTAACAAAGATAAGCTAGTAGCTACAATTTAGGCATATTGGGAGATGTAACCTCTGTCGTAGAATCGAGTCTGCCTTTTGTTTTTAGTTGAAATTTAATAATAAGTCTTATATATTCTAAGCTTAAACGCATTTCTCTTCCTTATCGAGTATTATATACTTACCCCTCAGTGCATGTTTTTGTTATATGTGCTTGGGGGTGAGAAGGCAAACAGGATTTCGGGTATTACGAGGAGTATGTCCCTGAGGAGGATCTCTGAGCTTGATGTTTCATTCTATGCACTTTCTTTTACATTTGAAATGTTGCACTATTTTATATACTTTGTTCATAGTACTTTGGGATGACGTGTGTTCATCTTTATTTCTTATTTCATAGTATTTCGTTTGGACTTTCGAGGGACTTCAGTTGTATTGTTTTGATATACTTTCGACTTTTAGTACCTTTTCGTATTCTAGTACCTTTATGGATATTTATTACCCGAGCATTAAATTCCGCGCACTTTGATTGTATTGATTGTAGGCTTACATATATAAATGAATTAAATTTTATTTATATATGTGCCGAACGTCGTATTTCCGGATAAGGGCTCGGTATCCGGGAACGAGGCGTTACACCAATGAAAAAACCCTTCTATGAAATGGTGTGTCATTCGCACAGGTCGAACCCTTTCTTTTT
Organism: Gentiana macrophylla; assembly: GCA_026214975.1. Lineage (NCBI taxonomy): Eukaryota > Viridiplantae > Streptophyta > Magnoliopsida > Gentianales > Gentianaceae > Gentiana > Gentiana macrophylla. The sequence goes on along the minus strand of CM047810.1, from coordinate 53,338,243 downwards.
TTCGCGACACTGTCGCACTCAAAGGTGCAAAACACATTCAAAACAAAAAATAAAACAGACTTTGTGAATAAAATATCTAACAATTGCAATATTACTATAGGAGAACGATGAATGGGACAGGTTTTTAAATCTCAGTGCTTCGGATTACCCTCTAATGACTCAAGACGGTTAGTTTTATGCCTTCTAATTGATGCATTTTTCTCTTGATATGTTCCACACTTACCTTTTGTGCATGCTATTAATGAAGAGTAATTGTGTGCATTCTCCTTCAACAATACATATGAACGACTATCATCACTTGCTTTTTCAGATAATCATCAGAGACACATTTGATACATATCACTGGATACGTAGGATACACTCTGGTGACAAGTATGTGATATTTAAAACTTTTTTTTTTGTTTTTTTTTCTTTGGAACAGCCGATTTTGTTAAAATGTCAAGCAAGAAACTTCACCTGAACAGTTTATGTATAAAAACAGAAGAGAAGGATAATGAAAACTCAAAACTAAATCCTAATGTTTACACTTTATGCTTGATTTTTTTTATTGTACACAAAAGTTCTTGATTACCTATGGTTTACACCTTGCTGCCATTTTGAATGTTACTAAACCTAAAAAAGTTCATCCTTTGTTATTTTTGTATTGGGTGCTATTGGCCTAACCATAAGTCGTTTGAGCTTCAAGAAATTTTTTATCCTTTGGGAATTCATTTACCGCTCTGAAGAGACTACTCCACTAGGCTGCTGAATGAGCCAAAATTACCGGTGCCTCCAAGATAATCAGTGTTGATGTGAATCCTGATATAAATCAAGAAGGTAATAACCATTCCATGAGATGGATCCTTTTTGCATTCAACTTAATTGATGTGCTTAAACCTTTAAATTAATTTGTGAGGAGGCCTTTTCCACACTTCGTAGCTAAGAAGTCTTTTGTGGCTGCATTCATGAACCCAAATGACTAATGTACCTGTTCGAGAGGTTTGTTGGCATCAAATGTATGAATCACAATTATCATTCCATGGTAAAGGTAAAGTCTAATTTCTTGAGATCATTTGACATGTAGGTGATTGCTGAGATGGCAAGTAGTGGATTTGATCGAAGCGTTAAATGTACTGAAAGTACTAATGTCGTAATCCCTGCTTGCGAATGTGTCCATCATGTTAGTTCCTCACACATATTCAAGATTAAATTTCATTTTATAGTTTTTTTAAGGTTACCTTCATTTATACTAGGTAGTAGAAGTTTAGTTTAATGTGAACACTTTTACATACCCTTTTAGGAAATAGTTTCATATCTTCTCCAAATCTTTCTACAGTGCAAGCGCTTCTTCAGGCATGGTAGTTCATGTTTTCTTGAGTTCTATACTTACATTTAGATTCCGATTGTTTCCGGTTTTTGTAGTGGCTCCTTTTATATGTCTAACTCAATCATTTAAACGATTTGGCCCATCATTTTTGTGCTTCACCTAAAAATCTGCGACCAACGGTTTTTCGGAATTTATTTTTTGTCTTCTTGATGGTAACAATGTTCTTTAAGGGGGTTCTAGATGCGGGTGGAGTTGATAAAGTTCCTTAAAACCTATATATCTGCATTTTCGTTTTTTTTTTTTATTATTGGCTAATCAACAATTGGTCTTCTTATGTTTATGTTTGTCATATATGTTCCTACTTCCATCGATTTGATCCCTTTTACTTCTGTATTCTTCAAATATATGTCATGTTTGTAAACGAAGAAAATACTTTTGATCATCTACTGATTAATTGTGTTTACACAAAGTAAATTTTGTGTTTTACCTTTTGACTATCGTCTTTGGCGAAGATAGAATTCGAATGGATGGATATGTGCTAATGCAATATGTTTTCGTGTTAATATAGTCCTTAACAAGCCGAGCATCAGTGGTTTGAGCCGAGCATCAGTGGTTTGACAATGTGACTTCTGATCAGTGCATGGTATTGAAATTTTCCGGTCGACGTCGATATTCTCAATGTGTACTATTTAGTAATGATCCTTTGGTATACATGCTTTCTGGTTGAACCTTTTGATTATCAAGAGATGAATCGGGTGGTGTTGTTTTTGCTGACATTTGATTCTCCTAGAGGAATTGTTCGGAGTGGGAATGTTGAGAGTATCACATACTCACATCGAGGATTGGCGGAGTGTATAACAAATATCATTTTTCTAATAAATGTACTATCGTTAATAATCTCAGAACAATGATATTCCTTATGTTTATTTTTCCAGCATTATTGTGATTGAAGCTGGCATTTATTATTTAACGATAAGGTTGTTGATTGAAGTTTTCAGGACATGAGTTATGTTTTTTTCAACTCCAGATCCGTTGTTTTATCAATAAAACAACATTTTGTTAACGTCTCATTTGGTATTTTTCTTCAATGCTTATTCTCGAACATTATGTTTTTTCTTTCCTTGCAGATCGTTCAATAATTGTCCATTCCATATATGGGACATAGTATGGCTATGGTTCTTCCGAAATTTCATCACAAGGAGGAGAAAATTAACACATTTACATAAATGTCTCATTCACTTTCCTACTTGCTTTTATGTATGGACTCATGTCAATTGCCTTCATATTTCTTTACTGCTGTATATTATTCGTTACTCTTACACTAAATATAATGACCTTAAACGTACATACGCAATGTAGATGGTTTTTCACCGTGACTTCTGAGTTCTAATAAAACATTTGTGTTAAAATATGTATTCATTTTTTTCCCTAAAAAAATGTAATCATTATCATTCAACTCATTTTTTAATTTTACTTTCTTCCGTGCAACGCACGGGTTTTCCTATATATATATATATATCTATATATATTTAGGAGATGATTTAAAATTGATTTTGACCCAAACCTGTTAATTATCCGATTGAACCCGCTCCAAACCCGGTATTAAATACACAAGTCAACTTAAAAAAGTGTATAATAATTAAAGCAATAGTAATAACTCCTAAAAATAACTCCCCATTCAATGTCTCGACTATAATTTTGGTCAAAAATATTCTAATCAATCACGGGTACAAGATTTTGGAAAGATGAACCGAAAAATCTGTATGATAAATGTTAATGATTTTTTCACACATAGACCCGTGAGCTTATCATAGGTGAAATCTATCATGATATTAATCTTTTATTTTATTTTATCAGAATTCATAATAATAATAATAATAACAATAACAATAACAATAACAATAACAATAACAATAACAATAACAATAATAATAATAATAATAATAATAATAATAATAATAATAATAATAACAAATAGATTGATTAACAAATCAGGAAAGATCACTCGGTTTTAAATTTCAAAAATTCGGGAATCTTCGCTCAATAAATATTGTATCAAATCAAAACGTCAAATCGGAAAAGACCATTCTCAGTTTTAATTTTCAAAAATTCGAGGATCTTTGCTCAATAAATATTGTGTCAAATCAAATTCTAACCAGAGCTTTCCCTTCCTGCCACAAATTTTCCCCTGATCTCCCTTCCATATGAAGTGTCGCAACCATTTTAAAAATTCTCCATCGAAAAATAACGATCTTTAGTGCTACAAGAATTGATTTTAATTTTTTATTTATTATGTTTGGTTGTTGTTCATTCCTGATAAACATGTTTGAAATTCATCGGATGTTTCATGTGATCATACGTACCGTATGCGCTATAAATTTTTTATCCATTCACATAAAGTCTTTCTTGCTGCATTCATGATTATGTAAGTTAGTTTATGGTTTTTGTTTCATATCTTTGCAGGGTGTTTGGATAGGTGCTGACAGTTAGTCCTACAAAATTTTGTCCAATATGTCAATTTTCAATGGAATGGGCAAAGGGAAATAGGTATGAGGATGTTTTGGTATGTACTTTACACAATTTTCGGAAAGATTCCTACGATTTTTTTTCTCTCTATTGGTTATGTTTTTTAATGCTATTTTGTCATTAGTCCCCTTTTTGTTATTAGTCTCCCCCTTCTTTGATGGATGCCATGAAATATAGATAACAATTTTTTTTAGTTTTTTTAGCAATTTTGTGTTATAGGGTACGATTGCTAAGTGTTTTAATTTTTTATTTTTTTTATTTATGCAATTTCGGGTTCTGAGTTTTTCTAATGAGTTTGGGTAAAATTTTGGTTTGAAATTTTTATTCTTTGAATGCAGGGTAAAATTGTGGTTGGAAAGTTTGTTCGTTGTATTTTATTTCGGGTTAGTTTTTCTGTTTTGTATAGACCCCTTATTTTTTATTTAAACTTTCAAATATTCATGAAGTCACAATTTAAATTTTTTAATTCTGAGTCATATGAAGCTTATATGTTGTGGTGATAATGAGGTTGTTGGTTGCGAAATAACAATTGGTGAGGAACGGTGAAGGGGTCTTTCTTTATGTTGATTGAATGAAAGGTATGTATCTAGCAACTTTAGTAAAGATTTTTTTAATAACAGAGTTTGCTCAAATTGGTAGAGATCATGGTTGTATATTTTTTAGTGGGCAAATGTTGATGCTTTATGTTCACATGGCATCAGTTATGGTTAGCATATCAACTGTATCAAGAGTGTCGTCTAGAACTTAGTTTATGATGTACAATTGCCTATGCTACTAATCCTATTCATATTCAGTTTTATTAGTCATCTCTTTGTGCTTTTTCAGAATTATTCATCAAGAATAGATCATTTGTAGGTTCATATATGAGAGTGTATGCTTTAGATGTAGTGATGTTGCTATGCTGCTATGTGGCTAATATGGATGTTTTCAGAATTGCAACAAAATCATGTATGTCTTATTACTATTGTTGCGTTCAGCAATAAACAATATCTAAATTCATTTGTTCATTCCAATTGGTTTAGTGAATATCTTGAAAAATAGGCCATAAGGAAATAAAATAGACTATAAAATGTTGAGAATATTGTACTTTTCCCTCAGTTTTTAGTTATTAAAGGGTGGACTATTGGAGGAAAAATAGGTGGGGGTAACATGGGGCCGCAGGGGAGAGATCACGGTCGTTGAAGTTAGATAAGGCGTCGAAAGATTGGAACAACATTATTTGACAATCAAGGTCATATGAGCTTATATCATGTTTGTCGATAAATTGATTTGCTTCAAAAAAAAAAAAAAAAAAAATTATAGAAGATTTGCATCTATTTTGGCTATGCTTAGATTTGCGTTTGACACTCCTGCGCTCTTAGATTTAATTCTTATATATGTTTATTGTGTATACTTAATCCTGTGTACAATATGATACATGACAATTTTGTTGTCGTTTTTTCTTGAAAAATAAACGTTAGGTGTGTTTATTCTCATGTTTAATATATGTTTAATAGTTTGTAATGGAAGATTGTTTATATTATTTACAGTATTATCATTTCTTATCTTCTATGAAAATTTATTTCATTCACTGTTTTATTTTACGTTGAGTTATCTCCGTGCATAGCACGGGTAAATTGCTAGTATATATATATAGACGAATGATTTAACCCAATTACTTGTTTTGACCCGCTCCAAACCCGGTTCATTTCCTCAATAAAAAAAACAAATATATTTTTAAAGCCATCATTAACTCCTATTTCAATTCATTAACTTATATTTCAAATACTTCCTATTATTACTCCCAAAAATCAAATTATTATTCAAAATTCAAAATATATTTCCTTTTATTTAAGATTCCAAAAATACTACATTAAATTACCCGCTTCATTTCCTAAAAAAAAAAACAAATATATTTTTAAAGCCACCATTAACTTATATTTCAAATACTTCTTAATATTACTCCCAAAAATCAAAATTATTATTCAAATTCAAAATTCAAAATACATTTCTTTTTATTTAAAATTCCAAAAATACTGCATTAAATTCATATTTATTATTCAAATTTTAAATTTTTATTTCCTTCTACACATTCCAAAATGTGGGGATTTAGAGTCGGAGAATAATTTTATATATATAGAGAGAGGCATCCTTCATAGCGTATTCACATATGCATTTTCTGCAACCCTACTTACTTCCTTTCGGATCATCTTAATTTCTATATAATTTCATTTTATTTTAGGTTGGGAAATTATGAAATCTATATACTTTTTTATGTGTGTTTTTATGTGCAGATTTCCACCGATTTGGAGCGTTAGGGATGATGGGGCAAAAATTACGTGATTGAGGATGCTATTGAGGATTTAGAAGTTGAGGACTTGGAAGCCGGCGGATGGGATTGATGGACCTTCCGAGTCGTTTGTGAATCCGTATTCGACGACGATAATCAATGTTGGAGTTTTTAGCTATATATGAGATTTTGTACATGTGGCGAACAGTCCACTTGTAGCTCGATTCCGAATGGGTTACGGTATGAATTACCGGAAGCTAAAAACAGTTTTGGAAACTACTAAGTTAGTAGTTGAGTTTAGGCTTTTGAATCACTCGATTCCGATATCAGGTGAATGAGAAATCAATGCCTAAAGGTAGAGTAAAATATGTGGGAGTATTAATGAATGTTGTGTATTCATTGTCCCACATAGGAGACATGGAATACATGAACTCACTATTTAAGTAGTAGAGTTTCATGTATTGACAAGCCCCAAGGGGCAAGAGAATTTTGTGAAGGAGGGAGGACTTAGATGCTTGTTGGTTCACACGCGCGCGCCGGCTCGGTTCGGTTCGGGCTCGGGCTTTGGGCTTGGCTTGGCCAAATATTAATTTTTTGGACCAGCTACACGGATATAATTCTGAAAAATACCAACAGAAGCGAGCATTAGCGATTGGAAGTCACCAGTTCGAACTGAGTGTATATGTCTGTTCATGAACAGTTACAACTCTTTTGCTTCCAACCGAATTTTCTGAACAGTTGTACCCTCTCTTTTTTGCTGCGAAAATTCTGAACACATATGGCTGTTCATTGCCTCATACTCTGCCTATATATTTGCCTCATTACTGAATGAAAAATACACGAATTCTCCCGAGCATTATACAGAAAAACTGCACTTAATTTTTCAGCATTCACGAAGTCGATATAACAAGATCTTATCAGTTCGCCGGTCTTTCCTCATTCAAGTGCAAGAATCCGGAAAGGTAGATTGTTGTATCTTGGGAGACATATGCCATACACCGTATGCACATAATCGGGGCATTAATGTCTTAAGGACAGAGTTATTAACTCGCCTCAATCTGAATAAGTTTTCGTTTTACTTATGCTTTCTGTCAATTTCATTTAATTGATGTGCAGTATTTGGATCATGAATAAAATTGTGTTTGTTTGATTCATGTGCTTTGCTTTTCCTGTTTATACAATTTGCTTGTTCATCAGAATTCAAAATGAATCGACGTAAATAGTTCCAACAATCTTAAGACATTATATTTGGTTGATTCAGTTTGCCGGCATGCTGTCTGATATGCTTTTAATCGGGCCTCTATATTTCTGATGAGTAATTTGGTGTTTTGTGTTGCATATATATTGAGTGCACAATCTGTATTGCTATCGTATTCTTAATTAATTTTCTCATATTGTGTCAACAAATAAAGAGGAAGAGAACGATTATGGACACAACAACATTTAATTGAAGAGGTGCTATATAAAAGGGTGCCACAGAGAAACTCCTTAATTGGACAATGAGTTTATTAATTTGCGATTCTGCATGCATGCGAACTAATGCAAATTGGACAACTGTAGAACATTTTAAGTCCGTGAATTGTGTCTGCCATGTTATCAATTTTTCAAAAGAAAATACTAATATAATAAATAATTTCATGGAGGCTGGATTTTGGTATACACTACTGTATGTATGCATTTCTCATTTGATTGTGTTCCCGTATATATCTTGTCTGCACATAAATAGATAATTTTGTGTTTACAAGAATCTGTTTATAACATGTTCTGATGCATTTGGTGCCTGTAAAATTGTACTTCCCATTGTGGTTCGGTTTTAATTCTGCTTCTGTGTTATATAACTAGAAGAAGTCATACTTTCCTTTTAGGAATTAGAATGTTCAGAAATAATGATTAGAACGATTACGTGTTAGAATTATGAACATGTTTATGTGCGATTCTTTCTGTAAATTTATTCTACACCTCATGTGTGATCTTATAAATCTTCTAAATTGTGTTGTTATCAGTTTTGAAGATGTGAAAAGATCATTCAAAAATCTGCAACATAAAATGTAGAAAGAAAAAAAAAATGCATATTTTGTGTAAAAATGCAAAATGTTGTCTTGTATACCTTTGGAAAATTATGTTTGCAACATGATTTCTATGTTAATATGGTTCTACAAGTATGTGATTATAGTTACTTGTAACAAAATTCTGCAATTTGGTTGAAAAAATTGTTGTTCCGAAAAATATATTTAGAGTCACGACTTTTTCAGAAAATTGGAAAAACTGCATACCTTGGTTGTAGGCCATATATCTTTGTAATTACTCGCTCGTTTCTGAAAACACAAAAGACGAAAGTTGTTCGTTTGGTAGTATACTATAAAATTGTGTTTTTACTTTTTTGTTAAACTGCTGCTGATTTTTTTAAAATTGGGAAAACCATTGGGAAAAAAGTGCAGAAAAAAGTGCAGATTTTCTGGTTTTTGTTGATTTTGATTGTTGATCTTCTGTGTAAAACAGAAATGGAAGGCACATCTGAAGATGTGAATGCCTTTGCATTGCCCCGTGTTACGGTACAAGTAGGTGCCTCCTCACACCATGAGAAACCGGAAAAGTTCAACGGACAGAACTTTAAGAGATGGCATCAGAAAATGCTATTTTATTTAACAACATTGGGCTTGGCTCGCTGGCTAACTGATGACCCTCCTGTGGTAGAAGAGGGAGAAAATCACAAAGCTTCTGTAACGGCATTAGATGCTTGGAAACATTCTGATTTCCTATGCATGAATTACATTTTGAACTGTCTTGAAAATACTTTATACACCGTATATAGTATGTGCAAAAGTGCAAAAGAATTATGGCAAGCACTTGAGATGAAGTACAAGACAGAAGATGCTGGAAAACGGAAGTACATTGTGGATAGGTTTATGGAGTACAAGATGGAAGAATCCAAAACAGTGGTTAGTCAAATGGAAGAGTTACAAGTGATAATCTCGGAATGTCACGAAGAAGGTATAATTTTCAATGAACCTTTCCAAGTGGCTGCTATAATTGGGAAACTTCCACCATCGTGGAAAGATTTCAAAAATTATCTGAAGCATAAGAATAAAGAGATAACAATGAACAAGTTAGTGGTGAAGTTGCGGGTTGAAGAGAACAACCGTCAACTTGACAAAGGAGGGCACATTGGATATTCCAAGGCACATATGGTGGATCCAATTCGAATGCAAACAAAGGCAAGAAGAGAAAGTCCAATTCAATGGGTGCTTCAAGTTCTAAAGGCAACCGAGAGGGCAAGCAATTCAATGGTAATTGCTATAATTGCGGGAAGAAAGGACACCGCGCTAATGAATGCCGTAAGCCTCGGAAAGTTGAACAATCAAATGTGGCGGAAATAGTCACGGAGACTATGGATGAGTTGAATCTATCCGCTTGAGATTTAAGGAATTTGTTGAATGAACTTGAAGTTGTTGAATTTGAAACTCAAATTTGTGGTATGTAATAAACAAATTAAATTATACTTTATTATATGTGTATAATAGTTGTATAATGTAAATTTGTATGTCGGTGTTGAAACACACCTTAAACTTTGTATTTAGTGGTATAACAAAGTTGCAATTATGAATATATATATATATGTTATTGTTATATTCATATCAATTATAGATGTTTCTTTCGGTATTTTGAATTACATTTCAAGACGTAGAGATAAAGTTGAATATGTGTATGATGTACACTTCAATCGAAATGATAAGTTCAATAATCGATTCGTGGCGATCAAGGTGGTTAGTGTAGTTCAAGGTTCAATGAATCTTGTTTCGGTACCAAAGTCTACGAATGATGATTAACTTAAAGCTTTAACCAAAGTTGTGGGGGAAGAAGAATGTCTTCTTGACTAAAACTTTATCATATTCTTGGAAATTTGGGGGTGATTGGTAAATAGAATTTACCTAAATAAATCAAACAACGAAAGAAAGACATACAATAGAATGTGATTCATTTTGAATTCCTTGGAATAATATTTTGTGTGACGTAATAGTCTATCACTGTTATTGGATGAATTAATCGAGAAGTGATAGAATACACACATAATATAGTAAACAATGGTAAGTTACGATTCATACGTCGTAGACACAATACCATTGAATAATGATCTCTAATGGTTGATTTCCTCGATTTTATAAAGTCAAAGGAGAATCTTACGGATCCGTTTAAACAAAAGTTTAGCTAGAGATCGGGTGTCAATTCTGACAAACAGAATGGGATAGCCTTCGCATGACTCCCTTATAATGGCAACCCAACCATAGTGATTGGAGATCCCAAGATCATGGTTCAAAAGGGACAACTAAGTTAAAGAGGGACAGTTAGAACCTACCCATTCTGTTAAAATAAAAGTGTTGTCTGTGATTGGTAGGTTAAGCTAAAAAGCTTTTAATGATTCCTATATCTTGGTAAATCCAAGTGGGGTATTGCAGAGTACTCTTTATGGGAGGTCACCTATGTAAGTGGAAGTGGGGCCGCTTCTATGAGAATTTTGAGGCTGAATTCTCTAACACACTTTCTGAAACCAAGGTGTTCCAAGGCCAAAATGGACGCAACCATGAGAACTTAGAGACGGTCAGAGGATCTGTTGTGTTGATATCATTGTCTAGGCATGCACCAAAGCCTGAGCAGTTCAAGACCTAGTTCACTGCTTAGCCGAGTATGTCCGATGGTATTCTACTAGGGAAGGTTCAAGGCAGCAAACCACCTCGCCCGATGCAATAGATCTTCGTTTGTTATCTCAACAGAGTCTGCATAGCACATGCATTAATTTTCATTCATGTGGGGGATTGTTGGAGTTTTTAGCTATATATGAGATTTTGTACATGTGGCGAACAGTCCACTTGTAGCTCGATTCCGAATGGGTTACGGTATGAATTACCGGAAGCTAAAAAACAGTTTTGGAAACTACTAAGTTAGTAGTTGAGTTTAGGCTTTTGAATCACTCGATTCCGATATCAGGTGAATGAGAAATCAATGCCTAAAGGTAGAGTAAAATATGTGGGAGTATTAATGAATGTTGTGTATTCATTGTCCCACATAGGAGACATGGAATACATGAACTCACTATTTAAGTAGTAGAGTTTCATGTATTGACAAGCCCTGGGGCAAGAGAATTTTGTGAAGGAGGAGGACTTAGATGCTTGTTGGTTCACACGCGCGCGCCGGCTCGGTTCGGGCTCGGGCTCGGGCTTTGGGCTTGGCTTGGCCAAATATTAATTTTTTGGACCAGCTACACGGATATAATTCTGAAAAATACCAACAGAAGCGAGCATCGATTGGAAGGCACCGATTCGAATCGAGTGTATATGTCTGCTCATGAACAAGCACAACTCTTTTGCTTCCAACCGAATTTTCTGAACAGTTGTACCCTCTCTTTTTTGCTGCGAAAATTCTGAACACATATGGCTGTTCATTGCCTCATACTCTGCCTATATATTTGCCTCATTACTGAATGAAAAATACACGAATTCTCCCGAGCATTATACAAAAAAACTGCACTTAATTTTTCAGCATTCACGAAGTCGATATAACAAGATCTTATCAGTTCGCCGGTCTTTCCTCATTCAAGTGCAAGAATCCGGAAAGGTAGATTGTTGTATCTTGGGAGACATATGCCATACACCGTATGCACATAATCGGGGCATTAATGTCTTAAGGACAGAGTTATTAACTCCACTACAAGAAAACTGTGTTTCAGTGATGAAAACTCAATGACGGTACACAATACTGTCATTATATAATACTTATAATGAGAGAAAATTGTTTTAATGTCGAAAATATTCTTCTTAATGACGAAACTTTACATTCCGTCATTAATGGTCAAATTTCCCATCATTAAGTTCTAATTATTTCTTACCAATAAAAAAATGCATTTTTTAATATTTATTTTCTTATAACAAAACCCCTCCCACCCAAATTCATTACCATCGTTCCCAATTAAAACTTGCCCCAAAAACCCCTAAAATTCCTCCAAGCATCCCGTCGGCTTTTCTCCTTCATCCTCCTCCAGCAACTACCACATGCTGGCGACCAGTCAACTTACTCATCGTCGCACTCCACCACCTGGAGGTCCAAGGCGGCAGGTGATGCATGAATTCCGGCCAAAGCAGAGGGGCAGGGGCGCATTGCCGTCTTCTATAATACGAAGGCCGGATTCGATGCATTCATTCTCTGATTCGATTGATTCACAATAAAGGTGAACCCATATTCTTGTTAATATCCTTTCTTTATATATTACTCTGTTTTGCTACGGAAATCTTCCTGATTTCTTGTCCTGTGTCTCTGTGAAGGTTCGTATGTGAAAAGGTGCCGTCTTGCTCTTGATACGATGGTGATTCGAGCATTTAAAGTTCTGTTTTTGAACGGTCTCGCAGTCAACATGAAAAGGTGAAATCTTTCCACTATTGAGTTAATATTTATCATTTATTAGGCTGACTCGAATTAGTTTGCTGCCCTGATTTTGTGCCTTATGTGTTTAATGAAGGTTGGACTATGAAAGGCTTGACCTTTCATCGATTTGGTGTTGATTCGAGCTACTAAAGCTCTGATTTTGTTCACACTGTGCCTTGAGGTTAATTCATACCTCCAAGGCTGTGCTTGGTTGTCCTTGATTATATACACATACCCTGCTGTTCTTACACTTTCACTGTTTTTGCCTTGTACAAATCTAGTACTTGATATTGCTGAATCTTTAATTTGCACTTAACTTTGCTGTGCTGAAACTGTGACACTTGCAATCTGCTGATTCCTATTGTACATCTGTCTACTATTGAACCTGCATTGCTGAACTACTGAACCTGCTCCATTGTTGTTCATGCTGCTGAGTGCCTTTTTTCTTTTAAAGCCTGCTGTTCTGAACAAGTTTGTTTTGAATCTGCTTTTGCAGCATTGAATTTCTTGTAATAAGACTTATAAAGCTTGACTGAATCTGTTATTAATCAGTCTTATCCTTGCTGTCACAGTAACCTGTAATATGCATAAGAGTTTTAGTTTTGTTGACTGATCTTCTGATCATCTTTGTGATCAGTTTTTTATTAACAGATTTGATAGCTTCAACCTTTGGTTTTATCTATCACTTTTGGGAATCAACTGAGTGATCAGTTTAAGTTCGATCAGCCAAGTGATTGCATTTAAATCTGCTGAACTGTGTTTCATCTGCTCTGTATTATTCTGCTCTGTATTTAATCTGCATATGTATCTATTAGATCTTGTATTCTTACTATCAGAGTATAATCTGTGTGTTTTGGACCATAGTCTATTGATTTATATCACCTGCAAAATTATTTGGTTTATCAATCCGTTTAGATTTTCAATTTTCTTTATTTATATATATATATATATATATATATATATATATATATATATATATATATATATATAGCTCTGAAATAGGTTGTTTAGAACCTGCACTTAATCTATAAGTTGCCTTGATATGATCATCTTCAAACCCTTTTATATCAAAGCTTGTCTTGATCAACTACGTTCCTTTTTGAACCTGCACTTGTGTGTTTGGTGATTATCTTTTGTTTATAAAACTTATTGTTTGGAATAATATTAATGGAATCCAGATCTTGCTACTCAACTCTTTGTTGCTTCGGATGAAGATAGTTCACCTAATCTTAGGGTACTTTGTTTACTCTTGTACTTGATAATCCTTTTTGATGTTGAAGTTTTCTTTTGAACTTGGTGATCATTTGACTCAGCTGTGGGATTTAAGGAACACAATGTCTCATGTTAGAGAGTTTGCAGGGCTCACACAAAAGGTATATTGAAAGCTTTTTTTTGTTAAGTTGATGTCATTTTGTAATGCGTCATGTTATACGGTCTTACAATAGTTTCAACTTGAAAAGTGTGTTTTAGTGGTGATGAGATGCTTGGGTATATTTTCTAGTTAATAATATAGTTAAATTATTGTTTTCCCTTCAATATGAGAGTTGTTTGACTTGACGCTTATTTGCCCTTTCTTTTATGTTGATCATTATTGCTCCAATGCATTACCATTCTCTTTTTGCTTCTCATCTGCTCGTGCCTCTATAACATCCAGGTTTTATTTTCATTTTTTTATTTAGCTTTGCTTAGCAGCAAAAAAACTTAAACTTTGTGACATGAGGTCACAACTTCCCGTCACAGTGACATTATGTGAAGTAAAATCGTGTATCTAGGTCCAAAACGGTCTAAATATGTAGTGAGTTAGCTCATGCCGGATGCTTTAGCTCAATTGAATGCCCATCATTTTGTTCTTTTGTTTGGACCTTTTTCCATTTTTTTATATCTTTATGCATAATTGTGATATGGAATGCAATTCCATGCATTATGGCTGGTTACTACTGTGGGATAATTTTGTCGGCCTATTTCTCTTGTCAAGTGTTATTTCTATGTCATGGTGTCCAAACGATAGTTCCTATCTCCTTACTTGTGCTAAAGACAATTTGTTGGAATCTTATTTCTGGGAGGACAAGAATGAAATGCTAATGCTTGCATTAGTGTGTGTTTATTTATTAAGCATATCTGGTCCTGTTATTTATCTATAATTCTATACTATTCTCTTTGCCTTGTTGTTTCATCATATCCCCTTCCTACATATCTTGAGGTGACACTAAGTAAATAAATGTGTTCAATGTCTTATTCAATTGAATGCAGATTGTTGCTGAATCGCCAGCTGGAAGCAACTGGAATTTCGATATTCATTGGTATCCTAGGATTGTAGGGGTTATATGAGCATCACATTTTGATGGCTGAATAGGGGTTTATAATATAGAGGTTAGTATCTGATTCATTTATTGAATCCTGTAAATACCTCATTTCAATTGCAATATGGTGAATGATAAGCCTTTGGGATTACTTGTGATGTTCTTTATTTGATTTTGTTTATTTCTTATTTTGTGTTTGACATGGTTAGCGCTTGAAATCATTTTATAGTGTAAAATAGGACCTTTTAATTCCAAATCATTATCCTTGTTGTTGCAGTTTAAGTTTTAGATCTTTTAGTCTCAGTTTATGCTAAGGAAGTATTGTTTCGCATGGTATAGTGAACTATTTCTCTTGTTCTTACCACACTCTATTTCACTATGATCATGTTCTCAATGAAATACATTTGTGCACATTATAGTCTGCTTCCCCTTGATCGGTTCACCAAGATGTACATTTGTGCATGATAATAGAATTGGAAATATTATCTTCCGGGTAGATTTAGTTACGGTATGCACTTCTGGGATTGGAGATATATGAAGTCTCCACTTTAGGGTTGTGGAGTTCTTTCCCGTGCTTTTCTAATCAATAAGAGATGAAAAGAGTATTCAAACCATTTAATATCTATTAAGTGTGACTTGCTAATTAATGCTTCTAATTTACAGTTTTCAGCCTTGATGCCTTTATTTACTTTCCAAAGATCCTATTGTGCAGGGTTGTGATCGGTATGGCATTGGAGAGGGTGCTTTTGAAACAAGTATGACGATACTTAGTAATGAATGATGTGGTTTCTTCATTATAAATTACTTATAGGAGATAAAGTACTGATCCTTATCAAGAATTATCAACTCATGCTCAAAATATTCTTTTCATAATGAGTTTGAAATGATGTGATTATGACTTACGCACATTTTTTCCCTTTCTTACAACGGTTGATGACTTGCACAATATTGTTAGTTTTGTTTCTTATGATAATGTCTTTCTAATTAAATTTGTTGCCTTTATTGACTAGCAAGTGGTACTATAATGGTGCATTTTGTCATTATAATTACTTACGATCCTATACAGAGGATTTTTTTGTGAATACAACATGATTTAATGGGGGAAAAATTACCCCTACAACGGGGTATTCCTAGTCATCAAAAGAATGATTTAATGAGAGGACAATTAACTAAGTAGTGAGTGGAAATGTCGTCATTAAAAATTTATTTTATGAGGACAAATTGCCCAATAATGAGGGGAATTTTCGTCAATAAATCATTATGTAATGTGGGGAAATAACTATAATGAGAGGATTTATCGTCATTGTAGACAATTTTAATGATAGGTAATCCTCCCATTGTACGTATTTATATTAATAACGGGAATCCATTCCCGTCATTATTACCTTTACCGGCGGAGGAAGCAATGAAAGGAAATTTCCTGTCATTAAAAGCCTTTAATAACGGGAATAGGGCATTTAATAAGGGGAATTCCTCTCATTAAAAGCCGATTTTCTTGTAGTGCTCGCCTCAATCTGAATAAGTTTTCGTTTTACTTATGCTTTCTGTCAATTTCATTTAATTGATGTGCAGTATTTGGATCATGAATAAAATTGTGTTTGTTTGATTCATGTGCTTTGCTTTTCCTGTTTATACAATTTGCTTGTTTATACAATTTGCTTGTTCATCAGAATTCAAAATGATTTATGATTTGAAAAAAGAAAGAAATAAAAAAGCAACCATTCAGATTGCCTTCGGTACCTTTCTCGATACAAAATTTTTGTTCCAAAATCATTTTCCTTAGAACACATGCAATGACCAACCTATCATCAATGTCTTTTTACCTAGTAAGCATCAACAAAATCTTACATCGCAACATTGTGATAGTACATATCACATTGTAATTATTTTTTTCACCACAATGGCTTTTATTTTACCTTTCTGTAAATTTCTCAGTGTGATAAGTGTTGCGGAGATTTTGCATCAATAAAAACAAAAGAAAATTTATAACCCTAACTACCATGCAAAACTAACTCCTAACCGACCAAAACATCGGGTTGTTGCTAGTAAAGCGTAATGAGTAAGGGGTCGATCCTCAGGGAAAAGGTATGTGCAATCTAATCTCATTAATCCTACCAATTGCTACTCAAGAAAAACAAAATAAACGAAAGAACAAAACATAAAACCATAAAGAACAAGGAAAAATAAATCTAACCTAGGAAGAACAATCTAACCTAAAGAACATGGGATCAAACATTGAACAAACCTATGTGATCTCAATCCTAGTTCAATTCATGATTCTAATTCAAGTTGTGGTTTCACCTTGTCGTGAGACATAAATCCCTAATTCCTTAGCGAACCTATCTCTCAAGCTATGAACTCCTACTTCCGTAGCAACTTCAATTATCTATCTCTCATCTTTCGAGTGTTGAGACTGATTTACCAAACAAAACGACGGGTGTAGATTCAAGTTACTCTCGTATAATCGAATCTAACAACCTAGGAATCTAACCAATTAATTTGTCACATAATCAACGGCTAAAAACCCTATCTTTCTATGGTGATCTAAGGTTTATGCAACTTCCGTATTATAAACATCAATAGAAAACAAATCTTTCAATCTATTCTCATGGCATCATAAACACATAGAAAAGATACAAAACGAAAATCAAATCATGAAGAGAAACTGGAATTGAATTAATCAAGAGAACTCACATAGTTTTATACAAGGATTGATCCAAGAACGGAAAAGAAAAGCATCTAAACTACTCCTAATCTAACCTCGGTTAACCCGAGCACAAGGCTCGGGTGACCGCCTTCAAATCTCTCACAGGCGGCTCTGCCTCTCTTTTTGATGTGAAGAAATTTCTCGAATCAATTAGGGTTTGGGGCTCACTGTGCTTTAAATAGAAAATCGAGGCGGTTGCTACAAGAACCTAAGTCGGTTTCAAAGAAAACGGCGGTGGGCGCCCGTGCCTGAATATGTGGACGCCCGCCCACTTTCTCGAACGGGGTTGGGCGCTGCTTGATAGCGCCTGAACTCTATATGTGAATTACGATTACGGGACGCACGTTCAATCGACCACGCCCGTCCATAGTGGACGCCATGATGGGCGCTTCCGCATTTTTGGACTTCGATTTCTTGATCATTATCCTTTCTTTCCTCCATCTTTATCCTCTTGTATCATCTCTATCTCTTATCAACACTTCAAATTCGACTTTAGCCACTTCCAAAGTCAAAGATATGTACCTACACACATCGAAAAACATACCAAAACGTAACACAATTCCAAAACAACATAAAATCACCAAATAAGCATATAAATCGATACGTTTTCATATTTAACTATTAAAAACACCATTTACTCAATATTTACATATATAGCTCAAAATCTATGAAAATCATACGAATGTAGGGGAAATTGATATAGAAAATATATGTAAAAATCACTATAAATTAGCCCTTAACAATAAGCAAAGTGGACAGACCCACATTCATCTTCCCATCGTGTATATTTCCATGGTGACTTCACATTAAATTTTAAAGATCATTGTGAGTGCTCTTAGTTGTAAGTATTGTTTCGGGAAGGGGGTGATTTTGGAGCGGGACGTGGGAGTGGGGTTACGTGGGCTAAGGGGGTGGGTGGGTTGGGGTTGGGTCCATTTAGACATTGATTTATTGGAGTTAAAACTAATTCACTTAATCGATTTCGGTTGAAATATTGTTTGGAGAGTATCGGGATTTGTGTCAAATAAATTATGTGGACAATATGTTTTGTGATAGAAAAAAGTAGAAGAAATTACTTTATTCAATGAATAAAATTATTTTCATAGTAGGATGGATGTGCCAAATAATATTCAAAGGACAAAGGGGTGAGTCGGTTGTTTCTTTTAATTCAAAAATACGGTGGTGATACATGCACTACCTTTAACTCCACAACAATTCCATATATTTTCATCATCATTGATTGTGGTGGAAGCTAAATATATTCAGGTATCCCACACTTCAATAAATGATGAGATCATAGATAGGAGTAGATGTTGTGTACTTATCATTTTTCCCAAAAATAATATTTGTCGTTGAGTTTTTAATTAATCTTTATATGGTTTTAGGTATAAAAAAAAAAAAAAAAACAATCAACAAATATTTTCGAAGTTGCTTAAATTTAACTGACCCAATGCTTGCAATATCAAAGTCATTATTTATATAAAAAAAAAACAAAAGACGAACCAACCAATTTTTTGGTCTTTATCTAATGGTTGAAATGTCGTACATGTACTTATGTTTTATCAGCACCATAAAATTGCTACCGGCTCCGACATCCGAAAAATTACTTAGAGTATCACGAGTATTTTGTATTTCGTGTAAAGTAACGTGTTTCAATAATAACGTCACTGACACTGACGTTATTTTTTAAAAAGAATGTCGGTGGCACTGACGTTCAAAGTGTTGTGCAGGAAGAAGAAAAATAAGATTACATGTGAGGTGCTGGAAGTAAATGAAACAAAAAGGTGCTGATAGGAAATATGTGGTGTCGATAAAAGCCGCCTAATTTTAATGTATGGTCATTCTCTCCATGTTTTTTATACATATTATAGTCGATTTACAATTTTATTTGAAATTTGTTTATCCCGTGCAATGCAATGCACGAGTTTTTGGCTAGTACTATCTCCGTCCAAAAATGTACGTCATTTTAGGGTATTTCAAATAGATTAAGAAAGTTGGTTAAATTTGTTATGTGTCATTAATTTTGATAGAAAAGTCTAAAATAACATTTGACTATTATTAATGTAGAGTAGTAAAAAGTGGGTGAATAGATAATAAATGAGGGGTAAAAATAGAAAAATGTAATAAATGCTTCCTTGGTTTTTTAAATGGACTTACATTATGGGACAAAACAAAAAAGCTAAAAGAATTTATATTTTGGGACGGAGGTAGTATATATATATATTGTATTTCATTTTTAATTTAACCAGCGAAAAGAAAATCCGGGTTCACCAAAAGAAAAGGCAGCCAAGACAATGTGGACAACACTCTGCAACAATCTTGAGAATGTATATAACAAGGTCTAAATTGAAAACCTAGCTCTGGCAAAACCCCCCTTCACGCTGAAAACCCTTGCCGCA
Organism: Gentiana macrophylla; assembly: GCA_026214975.1. NCBI lineage: Eukaryota > Viridiplantae > Streptophyta > Magnoliopsida > Gentianales > Gentianaceae > Gentiana > Gentiana macrophylla. The sequence goes on along the minus strand of CM047810.1, from coordinate 53,318,322 downwards.
CCTCTGCTAGCGGCGGTTCTTCCACAACAAAATCGGCCGCTCTTTTTCCCATGAATCCAAAATGTCGGGTCATCCTGCCCAACCCTCCCGCGAGGAGAGCGAATTACTCCAGCGCAGTGCTCGGAAAGTGAAGCGATGTGCATGATACTGTTTGATTATAAGACATTTTACCACTATTTTACCCCATACGTTGAGCATATTTGCATATCGTATGATCGGATTTACGAGGTTTAAGGATCATTTTTACAGATGTTGGCTCGTTGTCCGCAAGTTGCATTTCATCCCTCATTTGCATAGAATAGTTCTAATCTTTGGTATTTTTCTGAACTATTGCAGGTTAGGTGATTGCGGAGCATAGTTAAGAGTTTCTGGATCGAGCAGGAAGTGAGAAAAGATCGATTTGTGGTTTGAGAACATGATTCGTGGTTCGAGAACATAATTGTCCTAAGTAAATATTCGGAGTAAAACTGAATTAAATCAAGAGTTATTGGATCTGAGTTATTAGATGATTGAGCCAGACTGGTCACTGGTGTCGAGACATCGGCAGCCCAAAGCTATCAATGTATCAGTAGCCCAAAAACTCCGCATTTTGTCCTATAGCCGTCTTATGTGTCACCCTAGCTTAAACCATAGGTCGGTTCTAAGATAGATATATACACATATTATTACTTTAAAGTTTGAATAAAGTTAGTGGTTCTAAAGGCACCCCCAATTTACTTCCGGCACCCTTTTTATGAATATTTTATTTTATTTTTTTTTTTTTCTGGCACCACAAAATTACTTTCAGGCACCACATTATTAAATAAATAAATAAAACTACAGTTTAGTCCTTAGACTTATTAAAAATCCAAAACAACTACTTATAATACATACACAAAACAATATCAAACAAATTAATACATTCCTTCCTACCCCTTTATTTTCAAAGCATTTCCCTCCCACCTTTCTGCCTCCCTTAATACGTATTTGGATATAAAAAAGAAGAAGCAAAGCCTGCAGTTCAAGAGAAGAAAGAAAGAGATTAAGAGAAGAAGAAGGGTAGAAGAAGAGAAGAAAAAGCTAAAATCGGGTTTCATATCATCAAAGGTATGTTTAAATTTGTTTCAATGCAATGGGTAACCATGGGGTGTTTGAAATCGGGTTGGACATGATTTTATGGTGGTTTTATTTGTGTTTTTTTGATTTTCCGTCCATTTCCCGTTAGTGTAATCGGAGAAGATGACTCGGGTGGGGAACGTCGGTGCTGCTGTCGCTCGTTTGGCGTGTGCAACGCCAGAGAGGCTGGCGTCCGTATTCTTCTTAGGAAATTAGGGTTTAATTTTAAACGTCAGTGTGGGTGGCGTTCCTTATCAGCTTAAAACGTTGGTAAGGGTGACGTCCGGATAAGTAAAACCCATTAGGGTTGCCTCTGTAAAACGTCAGTACTAGTGGCGTTGTTCTTCTGTTGTAACGTCACCGTGAATGACGTTCATGGAAATGTCAGTACGGATGGCGTTGGTTTAGTATTAAAGACGTCAGTTTGGGAGACGCCTAAACAACTTGTTCTCATTAAGGTCTTATGTACTACGTCATCCGTAGTGGCGTTGATGTAGCATTAGGAATGTCATTATGGCTGACGTTCCTGCACATAATACTTTATTACCCCTTTAGTCCACTTGATGTGTTTGTTATATACCGAAGTAACACATGTATATGAGTTTAGGTAGCTTCGAATGATTTTAAACTTGTTTATGGTTACTCTCTTTGATGAGTTAGTTATCTATATCCGAATGAATTTTATAGCTTCAAATGAGTTTTATAGCTTCAAAATTATTTATGATTAGTCTCTTTTCTAACTTGTTTACGGTTAGTCTCTTTGATGAGTTTGTTTATCAAATTATAGTTAATGTTACATTGTATGAGGTTTATGTCTTATCCTTGAGCTTTGTTTATATATGTCTACTATCTTTGTTAGTTGATTTCCTCATTTGACTGACAATTTATTTCTTGTATCATGTGTAGGAAATTATGACTAAGACGAGGTATGGTAAGACTGTACGCTTTGCAGATAGCGATGAAGGTACCGCAGTGGATGAACGTGGTGGGGAAGCACCCCCCGAAGCTCATGTTAAGCCTACTATTGTTTCTCAACATACAAATGTGTCATATAGAAAAAGGTGTAAACGACAAAAGAATGTGCAAGCAGAGATAGGACATGCGAATGAGCCAACTGATGACGGTCAAATTATACCCAATAAATGTCATCAACATTGTCCTTAAATCGAGATTAATAATATCTATTTTATATTACATCACATGTTTATATTGATTATTTAATGTTATGTGATTTATAAGATATAATTTGGTATTTATATGTTTATATTATTTAAATATGATTTATTGTGTGATAATTATTGATTTTATAGATTGCGATAAATCGGAAGATATCTATTATCAGTGGAAGTAAATCTCAAGAGAAATCAAGGCAGAATCGGAGTGCATTAAAGATAAATACCGAAGCAGCACGAAAAGTGGAGTAAGGAACAAGAAAAGCCAGCGAGCCAATCAGAGAAGAGAGAGACTCATTGGCAAATGAGCCATCAGATTCATTGGGGCGAGTGGGCAGATTCTGGGAGATCGGCTGGGAGTTATCTCTACACGTTTTAGGATTTTCAAATATATCTTTAAGTCAGTTTAAGTCTCTATATAAAGGAGCAGCCATGAATTTTATTAGAGACACTCTAGAAACACAATATTACAATACTTTTAGTTTATCAATATAGTTCTTCTTCTTTTATATTATGTTTCTTCATCACAGATGCGATGGATTCATCGATTAGAGATTGCATTGAAGGATCGGAGGACCTTCCGTCTACGAGGGTAATGTCTATCCAAATATGTCGTTTTTATTCGTAGATCTATTTTATTTCATTATGGAGTAGTCGTTTGTGTATTGATTTCGTGATGTAGTTAATTAACGAACCCATATTCATGTAGATCTAAGCCGTCTTTAAGGCGTTTTTACGAAAAATTCTAGAGTCACCGTCTAGATCTACCACGGTCTATATGGTTAGATCTAGCCATCAATATTCTAGTAATTTTCTGTGAACGACTTCGGCTACATCGTGCTTTCTGTTTTTCATATACACGTGTAATAGATCTGGCCAATTTGCTACATCGTTCTCGTAAATTAATATGATATATTGTGAAAATTGCCATGTTAAATAGGACATAAGTTAGCCGATCGTTTAGGAGGTGTGCCAACCCGTCCACGGTGATTGCCTAGACGAGGTGACGATTTTAGATCGGCATCCCTAGTTTGGTATAGCATGCTTGTTATATGATGTTCTATCTGTCCAAGGAAGGATTCGTAATTAAGCATAGGATCTTCTATCCGCTCACGAGTTAGATCCAGCTTAGGGGATGGCTCCGTGGCGAATATAATCAACCTTAATGTCTTTTCTCGTCTCTCGGCTTAGATATACATATATGGGGGAGTAATTACTACTAGCGTAATCAATACCGTTTGTTAGAGTCTTATAAAACCATAAAAATAAGTGTTTTAGTGTCTACTGTCGTATTGTTAGTCTTTGTGTTTTCTATCATGTCAACCTTTATTTTTACGTTATTGTTGGTCGGAGACCGCCCTTTAATCTATTTTTAGTTTGATAATGTTGTACTTGTTTAAGCCGAGTCTCTGTGGGATCGACCTCGATTCTACCTAGCTATACTACGATTGAACCTAGTTCTCTTGCTAGTTGGTTATTTAGGTATCGAGTATTTTATTACTTGGACCGTGCATCACCAACTGAGGCTGATTTAGGAGAGACACATGAGGTAGTTGAGACCACCGAGTCAGTTGAGACACAGTTGGGAGTGGAGGCTCCTTCACTTACAGTTGAGACCGTTGCAGATGATAGTGTCAGGGTCAACATTGAGTCTGTTGAGACACAAGTGGGAGTGGAGGCTCCTTCACTTATAGTTGAGACCGTAGTAGATTCTATTGTAGGGGCCACCACAGAGTCAGTTGAGACACAGTTGGGAGTGGAGGCTCCTTCAGTGACAGTTGAAACGGTTGTAGATTCTACTGTAGGGGCCACCACTGGGTCAGTTGAGACACCATTAGGAGTGGAGGCTCCTTCATTGACAGTTGAGACCGTTGTAGATTCTTCTGTAGGGGCCACCACCGAGTTAGTTGAGACACAGTTGGGATTGCAGGCTCCTTCAGTGATTGTTGAGACTGGTGTTAGTGCCGGGGATACGACGGTGAAAGTTGAGCCATAGTTGAGACAGTTGTAGGTGTTAGTGCCGGGATTACACCAGTGGCAGAGGCAGTTGTTAGTTTGGGGCCATCAGCAGGAGAGGCCTCCGGTGCTGCCAATGTTGGGGCCCTTACTGACAGAAGCAGGCTTCAGTGCTTTGCTAATCTTTGGGCCACCATATCCGGGGCGAAGAGAGACGACATCCGGCAATCTTTGGGCACCAACAGAGGCGTATAGCCGCAGATGAGTGTTTACAGATGACAAATGATTTATGGTGGTAGACACAAATATTTTGGTGGGGAAGGATTGGCGAGCATGTTGGCTATCGTTGTTGACTAAGCAAAAGGTATCATATTTTATAGGTTGTATAATTTTATATGTTTAGTTTTATACGTATATTCGTTTCATAAATCTGACTTTATATTCGTACCGTGCTATTGAACAGGACCGAGGTGTAATTCAATGCAAGCAGTACACATCTTCCCTCCGGTTGTGGAAGATTGATGATGAATGTGAACAATTCAAGCAAAGGTTGAGAGCTCTGTTGTACAACTTGTTACAGTCTTCTACAACCAAGCCAATCGTGTGATCGTCAGTGCTTTTGTCGAGAGGTGGCATCCGGAGACAAATGCTGGATATACAGAAACCCAAATCCGGATCCGATCCATAATTGGATCGTCAGATCTGATTCACAGCACCGATCGAGACACTCGATCATGCACAGCGGAAGCTACGAATAAATTCGTATACGATTCAATTCACATGATTAATTAATAACTACAAGAAAGTTAGTAAATTTACCTTGTTAAAGCGGAATAATAAAACGACAGAAAGATAAGCTACAATCTTCCGGATTGTATCTCCTAGCGACGACTGGTGGACGTCGATCCTCGCCGTAGAACCTCCTCGAATATGCACAAGAAAAACCCTAGGTTTTTCTTCTCTTAATGACTAAGGCAAGAAACTAATTTTTCTTCTTTTTAGTTGATGTGTGGCGCAATTTTCAAGTGTGTGTTGTGTTGGGAGGAACTCTCTTTATATAGGAAAATAACTAGTCAAGAGAGTTATCCTTTTCACACCACAAAAACCTATTCCCATAAGGAAAAGATATTTTTGCTACAAAAATAAGAGATAATTCCCAAAAAAATCAATCTCTTAATTTTTCCATTAGGGGCACGCGGCTATTAAGCCCTTTTGACCAAAGTTTTTGTCTATATAATTTTTTAGGAACAAGTTATTGTTCAAAAGACTCCCACCCAATTTTTTCACCTAAGTTGCCCAAAATGCCCCTGAACATGTTGCTTAGATAGTCTCCTCACCTATCTTCTTCAACTCCCAAAAACCCTCGCCGGAACCAAGCCGGAATCCCGCCGGAACACCCATTCACACTCGAATCACACCCATTCGAACCCAAATCACACCCATTTGAACCAAAACCACACACATTCGAACTCAAATCACACCCGTTCGAACCCAAATCACACCCATTCGAACCAAAACCACACACATTCGAACTCAAATCACACCCAGTCGAACCCAAATCACCCAACCGGAATCTCGCCGGAACTCCCATTTGAACACCCATTAAAATGAGCTTGCCGGAACACCCATTCAAACACCCATTCAAATGAGCTCGCCGGAACACCTATTCGAACACCCATTCAAACGAGCTCGCCGGAACATCCATTCGAGCATGAAGAAAACGAGTATGAAATAGAGCATGAAGAAAACGAGTATAAAATGGAGAAAGAATAAGAAGAAAGAAGGAAGAAATAGAGAAGAAGAAGAAGAAGAAAGAAAGAAGAAGAAGAAAACGGGTAAAGGGAATGGAAGAAGAAGAAGAAGAAGAAGGAGAAGGAGAAGAAAAAGAAGAAAAGAAGAAGAAGAAAGATAGGATGAAGAGTTGAATTATATATTCAAATTTTGAATTTTGGGAAGGGGGGAAATTTTTCGAAAATTTAAGAGGGTGTATTTGGGGGATTTCATTAAATTTCGGATTTTTCATTTTCATTTTAAATGTCTTTTGGTCAAAGACTATTTGGACAATGACTTGTAAAAAAAGATTATCTAGGCAATTTCCCCTTTCCATTAATTATCCAACAAATAGATAATTAATTAATTACACATATGAGATAATCTAGGAAAATTTCTTCTCCTAATATATGCCAAATTATTGCACCACATTTTTCATTATTTTAACAGAAAATGTCTTTTCTATTTTACATATTCATTAAATATACCAACTATTTAATTTATTCTCGAGGTTCCATAAAACGAGAAAACACTCGCATGTTAGGAGCCAATCCGGGGACCATGGACCTATAACCAGTAGCTACAATAAATTGAATAAAATATTCATCGAACAAAATATTTTCACTCAACTTATTAATTCCGGAATTACGCCACCATAAATCCGAAACTGAACACTATCGATTATAGATATAACTTATTCTCAAAACGTCGAGTCGAGTCGATAAGTGTCCATTGATATAATCATTACATATAAACTAACCCTCCATAGACTATCCATAATGAAGCAGGGTTATTTCTGTAAACCTTCTTCAATACATCTTATCCTTATTTACCATTAACCCACTAGTGATCAATTAGTTCATAACCAATACGAACTCCGCGGATCAATCAGTTTCTATGATCAACAAATAAGGGGATTGTCTTTCTACTTCCAGCATGAAGGAATTGATTCTATATCTGTGAGACACACACTTCTCACTCATTCCAGAATAGTGCCAACATGAAAGTGATTCGGACTGCACCTCTTAGCGGTCCTTAACGAACACATTAAACCCTATCCTGAAACAAGTAGGAGTCTGTAATCACTTCAGGATTAAGGTTAATCCATATATGATCATCTTGTGATTTAATGAGGTTTCTCAATCACGGAATTATATGAAAAATACGGATTAAATTGGTCCAGTCATATATGACTACATCATATATAAATGCCCCACTTAGACAACCAATGCCGACGGTCCGGATAAGACGGTCACACCATAAAGTGTTATGGGCGCATTAATGGTGGTTTAATCAATAGATCCCATACTTTGATTAAGTTCACCACGGACTAACATTTCAAGTGTATCACCATAAACTTAATCCTCATGTGTGACACACACTAAGTTATATGGCTACATATGATACGACTTGGGGTTTTCAGTAGTGTATTACTTACAAGCACGAAGCAAGTAATAAGATGAGAATAAATCTGTCATTTATTAATTATAAAAACAATTACATAAATTCTCTTTCGGGCGCTACTTCCAACAACAAACACCTTCCACTCGCCCTTCGGGGAGATGACGATCACACTAGACGACGTCCGATATATTACGGGCTTACCGGTTGCAGGAAAGGCCGTCAACTTTGATGTTGAGAAAAATGTTCAGAATCTAGTTACATTTGTTCATAACTTGTTAGGGATTCATTCAGATTTAGTTGCAGATGAGTTAGGACATATTGGTGGACTACGTGTGTCCAAAAGCTGGTTGAAGAACAACCTTGCGGGTAGATGCGGGTTACGTAATGAGGGTGAGGGATCCAGTAGCAGTGAAAGTAGGTCGATCATTACTGTGGATCATACAGTGCGCGGATACTTGTTGTACATGCTTGCAAGTACTTTGATTTAAGACCGTAGTGGAGATAAGATAGGCATAGCTTACCTGCATTTTCTACAAGATCTAGATAAGGTTGGTGAATGGGCCTGGGGTGCTGCTACATTGGCAAATATTTACCGGCAACTATCAAAGGCATCTAGGACAAATACTATTGGGGTTTCTGGATACATGACATTGTTGGAGGTAACACCTGATATATATATTTCTTAAGTTGTATATGTGTTTAGTGTTTATGTTTAAACACTTACATGACTGACTGTTTTGTAATATATTTTTTTACAAGCATGGGTGTACGAACACTTTCCAACATTCCGACCACCGCTGAACAATAACTTCAATCCAAGGGAGATGGTACGGTCATTGAGGTGGAAACCTATTACTGGAGTTAACGAGCATGTGGTGTTCATATCATTGAAGCATATGAGAGAGGACTTAGACTTGTTGGAGGCACGAGATGTATGTATGAACTTTCGCATTAACTAAGATAATGGGTCGTTCAGTTATATTTAAAGCATTTTCCATCTTGCAGGTTGTTTGGGATGTTTATAAGGATGTGAGAACGGTCCCTGATGATGGCGTATACTGGTTTTATGGTTGCATGCGCACACTGGACATAGTAGAGGTGTATCTCCCAAACCGTGTCGTCCGGCAGTTCAGACATGTCCAATCCATACCACAGTCACCGATTCCTCCAAAAGCATCAAATAGAAGTGGGAAGGTGAAGAAATACAGCGTCACACACGAGTCACGTGATGATGACTTCATTCATTATGTCAATCATCTAGTGAATAAGGTTCAGAGAATGGGGAAATCGAGATTTGATTAGGAATGCACGGCTGATTACATGAACTGGTGTCGAGGTGTTGCCATACGTCGTTTGACTTTAGTGAGCAAAAAGAAGCAGCGAGATCCACGAGAGGTTTGACCATATCTATCTACGAATATACAACCATATATCTACGAGGTTCAGAGTTTGATTTAACTACCTATGTCCATGCTGTCATTAAATTCTCCCAACCTTCCCTCGTAGTCTTGGTCTTCAAATTCAACACAAGACCTTTCTCAATGTGCCACCAGCATAACAAGTTCCTTGCTTTTGGAAATAAAACACGTACTGCGTTCATTAATGCTTCTTCCCTATCTGTCACAACACAACCTATTCGTTCGCTTTGGTCACCAATTGCTTGGCGAAGCATAGTCAAAGCCCATGTGTAGTTGTCTTCCCTCTCCAAACATAGCAGTGCAAATCCAACAGAAAATGACATGTCCGTAGACGTAACGCCAACAATCTGCAAAAGAGGCATCTTGTACTTGTTTGTCTTGTATGTACAATCCATAAGCATGACAGAAGGAAAGCACCTTGCAAGGGACAAACTTTCGTTAAAGGCCTAAAATACATCTTTCACTACTTTTCGTTCTTCATACCTACATTCAATGAAGGATGTGTTCTTGTCTGCCAAATTGTAAACCTTTTGCATCACTGTACGACCCTCTCGTGCGTTCTTCCTTATCTTAGCACGAATGTTATAGATCGTCTTTTGTGACGTACAATTTTTCGCATCCTTATTTCTCAACATCCGTAATATGTCTTGGCAAAATGCCGTTTCGAGTCATTGTTGCAACAATATCAACTTGTTCTTTATCAATCCGACCAAGGTATGCATGGCCCCATCATACTTGACAGTTTTGTGATTATGCGCACCATTCAAGACTTTCATGGTCCACACGTCCCTAAATGTATCCTTCTTAGCTTTCAATACGAATGGATATCCGTATTTCCTTGTGGACGATTCTCTTGCCTTATTCTTTCCGGTAGTTCCAACTTTTTTCTCGTACTTTCCTCCTTTGCAATGATCCTCAATCCACCCTCTCACATTGGAATTTAATGAACGGTGTCCGCTTTCCGTTACTTTCAGATCTCATTATCACAAGGACGACACCATTCGATCTTGCCAATTCCTTGAGGTGTTTGGTGACGGCTTCTCTCGAATTAAATTCCTATGAACAATATACAAAGTAATGAATACAAAAAAAGTTTAAAGTGCACAAACATAGAAATAGTATAAGTTTTAAGTACATACTTCATTGGTTGTAAAAAGTGAAGTCATATCGATTGATAACTGTTGGAAATATTATTTGTGTTTTGATGATGATTCGTCACGTAATTAGACAAATCACTTACAACCCATGATGATGAAGTCGTAACTAACTGTTATAGTGCTTAATGAAAGAAGAAGCAAGAAATGGTCTAGAGATAAAATGTATAAGTTCTATCTAGAGTCTGAACCTTGTATAGATTGTTTCAGACAAGCATTGTAATAGAATAGGAACTAGGGGAACAGCTGAGTCACAACAAGAAAACTAACTTATAGCAAGAAAACTGAATATGCACATAAAGAACTGAGGGTTCAAACTCAGTTATGCAAGAACTGAAGAAGATAAGTTTGTTGAGGGACACAGACTCAGTTGGCTTATCTAGAAGACTGAAGAACTGAGGGACACAGACTCAGCTATAGAAGACTGAAGAACTGAGGTAGCAAACTTAGTTAGAAGCTGATTAAGTCGTGACTATAAGTCGATTCGAGCAAGTCTGTGGTGACACTGAATCAACTATAGATCATGTAAAACTGAATAATCTTAAGGACAAAGATTATCAGTTACCAAGAAAAGAAGAAACTGAATGGTGTGCTCTGACTTAGTCAATTAAAGTCAGATGTCAAGAATACAAGGTACTCAGTTTTGAAGAAGAGTAGAAAACTGAGTTAAGGCCTTGCTGAATTTAAACTGACAATACGACAAAGATTGTACATATGAACGTTGGCTAAACGAAAAGTGTAACGGCTACAAGAGCTAGTGACCGTTACATCACCCCTATAAATACACAAGAGAATCACTTGAAGGAGAGAGAGAGGAGGATCAGAAAAAGAGCTTTACAAACACATATTCAAAGATCCAAATCCAGATCCACAAAATCAGATCATATATATATCTAGATAAAGGGGAAGCCAACGGAATTGCCTTAAAGACTTCAAAGAAAGATCCAGTAACCCATTGAGAGGGAAAGAAGGCATCTTGGAGCTACAAATCCAGATTCAGAAGAATCAGACAGCTCACTGAATTAATCCTTGATTAATTCTAAACCTAACCTTTGTGAAAAAGGGTTGGCTGTGCATAGTTTGAAGAGAGCAATTCTACCATTCTTCATACGGTTGCAACTTGGTTGCCACAACTGTTGGTGCAGTCTGCGGACTGTGTGTTGGTATTAGTGGTGAGCTGGTGAAGGAGCAATTCCACCTCCGAAAGATCGATTAATGCGCGAAATGAAGGAGCAATCTTACCTTTCTTCATTATGTGTAGACAGTGAAACTAGGGTGTCGTGAAGGACTGTCATAGTGCTAGGATTTTGTAACGGTTATCTCAAGATTCTAGTGTTACCTCCTACACCACAGGAGAAGGGGAGACGTACGGGATTACACCACCCGGAACTTCCATAAACAAATCTTATGTTAATTTACTTTATGCATTTGTGTTTGTTTTATTTATTGCATTATCACTCAGCAAACACCAGACACTGAGTCAACACAAAATTGATACATAGAAGGTCTAGATTTCTATTTACACATCTATTGCACTAAAGGCTATTATTTATCCGCTGCCAGTTAACAAGACTAAATATAAGTCAGTATTGACTTATACTCAGTTGAGTTAGCTGAACTCCGCACAAGTTAAGGGACAGAACAAAAGCGAATCTGAGATCGGTTTGAGTTTCGAGAAACTCGCCATCGGGCTTTTCCACTCAAGATATGTTTTTGGTGACAAGTTTTTTCACCCCCCCCCCTCTAAACTTGTGTTAGCCTTTCCAAGGGACCAACAATTGGTATCGGAGCGGTTCTTCTAGTTCGAAGAGATCCGGATTAATTCTTTCCGATACCAACAATTGGTATCGGAGCAGTTCTTCCTTCTGGAGGAGATCCGAGTTATTACTGCTTAAGTTATAAACCAGTTGTTGAAGACTCTTCACTGTATCAGTTATGGAAGCACCTAGTTTGATTTCAATGTCTACATCTAGAGTTAGAAGTTGGCTTACTCACCCCCTGACTAATTGCTTGCAAAATGTATCTGATTTTCAGGATCAAATGTTTGAAAGGTTCGGTCATGACAAATTTACATACAAATCCGAACCTCAACTCAGTGATGATGTGGATACAAACTTCAATGTTCATATTAACGAATCCAGAGGAGTTCCATCACTAAGAGACCTCTCAAAAGAAGAAGGAAAGGAGTTGTTGCAAGTGGTTGTTGATAAAGAAGATTCATCACAAAAGAGTGTACATTCGAATCCTAAAACTGCATCAAATCATCAAGGAAAGGTACATTCTTCAACTCAGTTATCATTTGCTAAACTCAGTCAGAGAAACTCTGATCTTGTCAAGTTAACTGAAAAACTTACGTTGGAACTGAAATTAAAAGACAGAGAACTTGACAAAGCAAAAGATTGGAATGAGTTTCTTGAAACTGAGATGTCAATTCTCGCTGAAAGATTGTTGTCTACTATATTTGACAAAAGCAATGATAATCCCCCACCCCTACCCAGTCTTGAGACTTCAAAGAGTATAAACTTTAGAAATCAAGATACTGGAAGACCTAGTAGATTACACAAAGAAAATAAAAATGTTAAATCTAAAAGAATCCTTGTGAAATCAACTAAGGTTGAGCGAAATGGTTTATCTAGAAAAGAGTTGAGAAGGTTTAATTCTCTCAACAAAGAAACTGAAAGTAATATTTCAGTAACTAACTCAGCCGGACCCAAAAAGATATGGGTACCAAGAAAACTTAAATCGCTTTGCGGAAAAGTCGCTTTACATTATATAATCTTCGAAAATGCACTTCTATACAAAGTCGATGGAGGACAAATTGGTCAAAAGCGTAAAACTTTCCAAATACCATCCGACGTTTGGGACATGACAAATCACTCGAAGCCACGTGTCAATCTGGGAGAAAAAGTAGATGTACATCAAAATCCCATTGATTATGACACGACTCATATTTGAAAACGATTGCAAATCAAAATCTTGACGAAATCCTGTTTGAAAGCATTCAAGATCTTTAAAAAGAATCCCTAATTCAAAATCATGGATCGATACAACATCGACGAAGGAATCACCACGAGCCTGGATAATTTCTGTCAAAGATTCTCACACTCCACTCTCTCAACTCGAATTGTTAGCAAAATCAAAAAGATTCGGGGACTCGAAAACCTGTTTGATACAAAGGTCGATGCTTTATGCCCAGAAACCATCAGAGACTTCTACAAGAATGCAGTAATCACCAACAATGGACAAAGTTTCAAGACAACTGTTCAGGACAAAAGTATTAATGTTGATGTACATTTGCTTTCACTAGTCTTTGGTCTGGACATACTTGGAGGATCTTCATCTTTCACCTTTGGAAATGAAGAAAAAGATAAGCTTTGGAACGTCACTGCAATCAACAAGAATGAGAAGAATTTCATCGGATCCGTCTATCAGCAGAAACAAGAGTTTGCATTCCTGACGATTCTACTGACCAAAAATGTCATCGGTCATGCCAGGAATTTCTACACTCTCTCAACAGACAAACTTAAGCTGATCTATGCCATCTGGTTTGAGGAAAGATTTGATTGGAACAAGTTTGTTCTCAATCATTTGATCAAACAAGTTTCGGACGAAAAGGAGAAAGCACAAGGAAAGAAGCCTTATGGAGAAAAGTTCTTACTGAAAAAGGGATTTACTTATCTAGTGCAAAGGATACTAGATCATTTCTCCATCTCAAAAGTCACACAAACCAAAGCAAAACTCAAATCAGTGTCCGCTGGAACAAAGAAAAGAAAAATCATTGAAGAAGAAGAATGGAGTGAAGTTTCCGACTCCAGCTCAAGTGGAACTGTGAATCTAGACGAAAGAACCCTGAGAAGGCAGAAGAGGATATGGAACAATCTTCAGTCAAAGAAGACTGAAACTGAGAATGTAATCCAGATTGAGGATGAAACTGAAGAGAGTGAACAGAATGAAGATGAGGAAAGTGAAACTGAAGAAAATGAAGAAATTAAAGAAGATGATGATGTTTATGAAACTGAAGATAGTGAATCTCCAACTGAGTTGTATGGGAGTACAATCAAAAGAGCGAGAAAGGCATGGAAGACGCTGAATTTTGCAAAGCTGAGTATGAAAAGGAACTGACAGTTCATGATACTCATTTTTATTATCCTGAAACCGGTTCCTCATCACAAATTCATGAGGCATCTACAAGCAAATTGGCAACTGAAGAATCTCAGCATCAAGAAACTTAAGCTGAAAGAAAGAAAAATATGGAAGAAATCATTGAAGGCGTAATGCACACCCTACAGCAGGAGCTTTACGATCTACATGACTTCATCGGAAGATCTCATTATTCAGGATTGAACGAATACTCTAACCTCATCACCCTCCGTAAGTTATTTGAAGATTGCTATCGCTTATCTTCAAACAAGGGGGAAGATAAAGCTGGTGATGAAGTTAAGGATAAAGCTGGTACTGGTGGAAGCGATGCTAAAGCTGAAACAGCTGAAGAATTCCTTACCAAACAGTTGATGAAAGAACAAGACAAACAGATAAATGATGATCTGTTAACCACTCAACTCAATGAAGAAAAAGCTGATAGTCTGATTGAGGAATTAACTGCAGAAGAGACCTTCACAGAAACAAGGACTGAAGAAGATGAAGAAACCGCAGTCAAAGTTATGCTGAATATAAGAAAGAAACTTGCAATCTGTATCAGATTGAAAGAACGACTAAAGGCAGGAGAGACAATAACTAAGGGGGAAGCTAAATTGGAACAAGAAAGAAAAGCTGAAAAGATTGAAAGGAAGGAATCTAATCTCATATTAGAAGAAGAAGAGAAGCTGATGAACGAAGAGATTAAAGAAATACTGATCAAGCTCAGAAACAACAACAATGAAGAAGCAAATCAATTGAACAGTGAATATCTGGAGATCAAGCCTAGAGATGGTGAATCAGTTGAAGAAGGAAAAGAAAGAAGACTTCTGGAAACTAAGAGAAGAATTTTTCTTGGAGAAAAGATAATAGCACCGGAAAAAGAAAAGTCAGAATCTATTCAGCTTTTAACTCAGCTTTGTTTCAATTTGAATCTTGTAATAAACTTGGTCGTTTCTAGTTTGCTATCTTAATTTGTTTTGTTATGATTTCTTGCACTATTCTTTTATTATTGCTTTTAGGGGGTTATGATACATCATCAAAAGGGGAAATTGTTGGAAATATTATTTGTGTTTTGATGATGATTCGTCACGTAATTAGACAAATCACTTACAACCCATGATGATGAAGTCGTAACTAACTGTTATAGTGCTTAATGAAAGAAGAAGCAAGAAATGGTCTAGAGATAAAATGTATAAGTTCTATCTAGAGTCTGAACCTTGTATAGGTTGTTTCAGACAAGCATTGTAATAGAATAGGAACTAGGCGAACAAATTGAGTCACAACAAGAAAACGAAAGTTATAGCAAGAAAACTAAATATGCACATAAAGAATCGAGGTTCAAACTCGCTTATGCAAGAATCAAGAAGATAAGTTCATTGAGGGACACAGACTCAGTTGGCTTATCTAGAAGACTGAAGAACTGAGGGACACAGACTCAGCTACAAAAGACTGAAGAAGTGAGGTAGCAAACTCAGTTAGAAGCTGATTAAGTCATGACTATAAGTCAGGATTCAGGCAAGTCTGTGGTGACCTGGAACTGAACTATAGATCATGTAAAACTGAATAATCTTAAGGACAAAGATTATCAGTTACCAGGAAAAGAAGAAACTGAATGGTGTGCTCTGACTTAGTCAATTAAAGTCAGATGTCAAGAATACAAGGTACTCAGTTTTGAAGAAGAGTAGAAAACTGAGTTAAGGCCTTGCTGAATTTAAACTGACAATACGACAAAGATCGTACATATGAACGTTGGCTAAACGACAAGTGTAACGGCTACAAGAGCTAGTGACCGTTACATCACCCCTATAAATACACAAGAGAATCACTTGAAGGAGAGAGAGAGGAGGATCGGAAAAAGAGCTTTACAAGCACATATTCAAAGATCCAAATCCAGATCCACAAAATCAGATCATATATATCTAGATATAGGGGAAGCCAACAGAATTGCCTTAAAGACTTCAAAGAAAGATCTAGTAACCCATTGAGGGGGAAAGAAGGCATCTTGGAGCTACAAAGCCAGATTCAGAAGAATCAGACAGCTCACTGAATTAATCCTTGATTAATTCTAAACCTAACATTTGTGAAAAAGGGTTGGCTGTGCATAGTTTGAAGAGAGCAATTCTACCTTTCTTCATACGGTTGCAACTTTGCTTGCCACAATCATTGTTGGTGCGATCATGGATCGTTGGTTGGTATTAGTGGTGAGTCGGTGAAGGAGCAATTCCACCTCCGAAAGATCAGCAGCGAAATGAAGGAGCAATCTTACCTTTCTTCATTATGTGTGAGACAAGTGAAACTAGGGTGTCGTGAAGGATCACATATAGTGCTAGGATTTTGTAATCAAGTATCTCAAGATTCTAGTGTTACCTCCTACACCACAGGAGAAGGGGAGACGTACGGGATTACACCACCCGGAACTTCCATAAACAAATCTTGTGTTAATTTACTTTATGCATTTGTGTTTGTTTTATTTATTGCATTATCACTCAAAGAAACACCGCATTAATCGAGTCAAGACAAAATTGATACATAGAAGGTCTAGATTTCTATTTACACACCTATTTCACTAAAGGCTATTATTTATCCGCTGCCAGTTAACAAGACTAAATATAAGTCAGTATTGACTTATACTCAGTTGAGTTAGCTGAACTCCGCACAAGTTAAGGGACGTGAACAAAATCGAACTAGAGATCGCTTTGAGTTTCGAGAAACTCGCCTCCCGGGCTTTTCACCAGAGATAAGTTTTTGGTGACATGTTTTTTCACCCCCACCCCCCTTCTAAACTTGTGTTAGCCTTTTCAAGGGACCAACAATAACTCTTCAGGTGACTCATCTCTCAATGCAAGCGTGGTATCTCGAAGATTCTTAAGATGTTGTTGATCCTCATCGATCATTTCATCAGCCCAATGCTATAAAAAACATTCACTTATTATATAAAGTCATAGTCAATTATAACAAACGAATAACAAATTCACTTATTAGGATGAGCATAAACGAATAACAAATTCACTTAATGGTATGTTACCTTCAAATACTCCTCCTCCTTGTCTTCTACTGCCCCCGCATCATCTCTTGTCATTATTTCTTTCATCACATTGTTTCTATGGATTGAAAATTAACAACAACAAGTAAATGGTAGTTCAATACACTTGAAATATAGAACGTCGGCTTAACAAACATTGGTGTGACTCTACGAACGCCACCATAGCTGACGTTCCAGTGTGATTAGGCAGTACTTACTCACCTATTCAAACGTCAGCCGTAACATCGTTCGTACACCCAGACCAACGTCAGTCATGAAAGCGTCCTGAAGAACGCCATCCATTCCGACGTTTGTTTTACTTAAAAATGCCAGCCTTGACGGCGTCCTGAAAATACATATTCATTTTTTTTGTGAGTCAGGACGTCAGTGTGGGTGATGTTCCTGTGTCCATACGGCATTACGTTCCCTGTGTCTGACTTGGACTCTCGGGAACGTAACAAAACGCCGGCAACAACCCTATGATGATCGGAAAACGCAAAATAACCGTAATTTCCTCCATCAATCAATGTCTACTATGGTAATATGAATGTATGAGGTTACCCATTCACTTAACTCACATATTGAACATCAAAATAAGATTTTTATACTAAGAAATTACCAAGTTTGATGATTTCATCTTCTTATCCACTTGGCTAGAAAAGGAGATGTCTTCAAGGGAGATTTCTACATCTTCTTCATTGCAATATGTGTGTTGATTCATTGGAGTTGATTCAAGATGATGATGTCTCAATGTTGTGTTTGATGAAGATGAAGCTTCCATGGGTTTTTTCAAAACAAGAGAGGTGAAGGTGAAGAAGATGAAAGGGGGTGTGATAATATGAGGTGGTGGTGGAAGTACATGTGGTGTTTATGAATTGTATTTGTTGAATTGTATTTGTATTAAGTTAGTAAATAAAATAGTTTAATGGATTTTTAGTTTAGATTAGATTAGATTAGATTAGTAGATAGAGATAATAATGTTTTGATTAATTTTTGGGGGGACTAGTTTGCATTTTCTAAAAATTGTGGTGCGAATAGTTGTTTTGGGGTGCATGAAGTAAGAAAATAATAAAAATATGAATCGTGGTGCCAAAAGTACAATTTGGGTTGCCGGAAGTAAGGGGGTGCCGGAAGTAAATTTGGGGAGTGCCTTTAGAACCCCCCTAAAGTTATTGCTTTTTGGAGATCAAATTCCTTGCAATTCGTTCTTCGATTTGAAAACCTTATTCGTTAATGCAAAAAGAAAACCATATTCATTGTTGAGGTCTATTGTTTGTTGTATTCTCTATATATTTTGTTTGCATTTATGCTTGTATCTATGATTACAAGGTTTATTTGTTTATTCTATTCGATGTTAGATATATGCGGATGATAATTAAGGCATTCTAAGTTAATTCGAATCCAGTCTATGTAGTATAATGTAAGTGTAATATGTAGAAAACTATGGTTCATCCCGGAGCTACCGATACATCGGCAAGTCGTGACATCAATGTATCGACAGATCTGAGTTGTTGTGGTCGTTCTTGTTTCATTAATTTTGATTGCCTGGTTTAATCTGCATGTTCATAGTTTGTCCAGCTAGGTTTATGCCATCGTAAACTGTTCCCAAGGACCCATTCAAGGTGACATAATTAGTTTGGACAAAGGTTTTTAGATCTCCGTAGGCTCATCGAATCCATTCATGATGTGTGCCATAGTGATACTTTCTTATCCATAGGATTGAATGTTGGATCATTCTCCTTGGTCGGGTAAGGCACTTCCATAGATTCCGATGATGCATGTTCGCTTATTAGGTTGAGTCCATTCACGATAAGTCTTTTATCACAACATAGTTTATTCATCGTCCCGTTTACGGAGTGAATGTTAGGGGAGTGTAACCATTAATAAAAGTTAGATTAAGACTGTATAAACACGGGAACTATATTTACTCGACCGAGTGAGATTAACCAATGCATGACTTAAAGTGGATCAAATCTCGTAATTGTTGATATGAATTGTACATGTTTTCGTATCTCTGAGTCTTGTTAGATTTAGGTTAGTCTTTGTCATGACAAATTGGTCAAAGACCACCCTTTCCGACCTTAAGACCTCAGTTTCGGTAGGTTGCAGATTAATCCTTCTCTCTTTATGGGATCGACTCTTTCTCGCTATTGCGATTAAATTAGTTCTCTTTCTAGTATTAGCGCGCGTCTTACACGTGGTCAAGGTTTTGGCGCCGTTTCCGGGGTCACCGGGGTCAAAACAGAATTTACAACCGAAGGAATTAATGATTTTAGGGATTGTACATATTTGTATTTTTGTGTTTCTGTAAAAGCTATATTGTTTATGTATCATTGTTTTTGGTCGGCTTGCATTTTTCTTTGTACTTTTATTTTATTTCATTTCTGTTTGGAAAAATTGTGATTTCTACCGCCGATGTATCGACAAAGTTTCTCTGCCAGTGTATCATTTGTTGTTTTTTTTTAAAGTTTTCTGTTTTTTGTATTTTGCAGTGCAAGACAAGAAGTTCCACTGATGATGTTGATCCTTTCATATCAGAGATTGAAGCTTTCGCAAGAGCAAACAAGAAGAAAGCTATGTCAATTGAGTTTTTCCACACACATGACAACAAAGAATGATTGTCATTTCCATTACCATCTAAGTTCACAGAAACGACGCAATGCAAGGATTTTACCAACATCAAAGCTTTGATCAAACAGACTTAAATGACGATTCTGCGACCCATCCGCTTAAGAGTTAAAAGGATGATTCATGAAAGTTAAAGCCTAAACCTTCAGTTCATCACCTTTATGTTCTAACAATTTTTAGTAAATAAAGAGAGAAAAAAACATAGCACTATATATTTAACTTTACAAAGTAGATCGTGATTGCATGATAAGATATAATGAAAGATGAAAATGAAGCAAGAATTGTGTTTTCCGTGCATGATCGACACTTCCTACAGAAACTAAACGTAAAAAAATTTCACACATGAGATCAACCGACACCCTTACAAAAAAGACAACAAATGTATCACATAATAAATATTTGCAAGCAAACTACCGGCTCTCCTTGTATGTAGTTTCGTAAGCTCTCCTCCAACTCTGAAAATAGAAATATTAGCGAGATATATCTTGACTATTTCTAAGACGAGATTTCATCTCTATTAAACCACAAAATATTAGCGAAAATGAAAATATCGATCGAAATTGCGTGCTTACCCAAGTTTTTATTGGATCCTTATGCTGAATTAAGTACCAATCCTTAAGGCCTGTAAAAAACTCACCTATTGAATCACTGAAGAGCTGCACTATAGTAAGTAGTCACTGGCGGAGTTGTGCAAATTTTTTCCCAAAACAATGAAGAGGGGAAAAAAGTGCTTGATGAAATGGAAATACATCCAAAGTACAAAGATTCGTAATCCACTCTACCTGATCACCCATGATTGCTCATGAAGAAGTATCATGGCTTGTTCATACCGACCTTTGGGGTCTTATGAAGGATACAAGCTAGTGAGAGCTTTTGAGTAGCTGACTATGGCTACTTGAAACGCCGATTAGTTTATCTGAATATTTGGAGGAATCTCTGATATAACCAGAGAAGAGAGTATTCCTTGCTCAGATATAGGCTGTAGCATAGTTTTTGACACTGATGCTTGGCCCGCCTCCTAGTGAAATGATTTCACTAAAAGGATGAACCATGAATTGCCTATAGTAGTTGGTGATATGCTATCGGACCCATACGAGACTGAACCGGCCTGCGGGGTTGAGGTCTCTCCTCTGCCATGAAGGTACCCTCAAATGATCTAGGATGTCAAATACATGTCCAGCGCTGGGGATCTCGGAGGTGGAATGAAGTCGCTGATGGGGAGAGGTTGTTGATTTCACCAAATGAGATCTTGATTAGTTTGATGAATTCTCTCAGCATGGGCGCTATATGCAAACAATGTTTTCACGTAAAGTTTGTCATATGCCTCGATCTCCTCTAGGGGAGATGGTTGATGGGATCTGGATGGAAATGATCCCTCAGCTACATTCTTTCCTTTGTTTTGCTCATTCACTAGAGCGAGCTGAGCAAGGGTTTCCTTTGATCTCGCTTGGCTTTCAAGAAAAGCACGCGCATCATACTCAGAAGGGTCCTCCTCTGGGGGACAAGGTGTCAGTTGCACTCCAGTGTTAGGTGGTACAATGTTTTGACCCACTATCGCGCCGTCTGTATGTTGTACGGAGTTCCTACTTGTCATTTTGGTAGTTGGGGGTAGGCCCTCGTGTAGGGGACCACCAGCTGAACGTGTCTTCGACATGCTTATGCCGGAAAGGTGTTTCCGTTAGAGTCGGAGGTGTTTTTGAGGACAAGACGCCAAACTGACCGGAGATTTGAAGGTCAGGTGCGGCTCCGAAACTTTTATGGGGTTTTGGTGAGAAACGGACGTTCTAGACTCAAGAATTAGATGATAATATCTGATGAATCTGAGGATCCTGGGTGGAATATATGAAGGTTCCGATGAATATTCAAACGGAAAAAGCAAGAAGGACAGCTTTTGACGCCGGAAAAGTGGAAAAGTATGAATTCTTGGAGTCGGACCTAAGGGCGGTGGATACAAAACTCAGATCTAACCGGAGAAAAGCTTTCGTTTCACGGTAGCGGAGCCAACTGATGTTGTCGGAAACATCACAAACAAGAATAGCGGATGATTTGGTGGATATCTGGATTGAGAGTGGTGTTTTGATGTATTTTAGCTCAAGAACAATATGAAGATATTAAGAAACTAAAAAACACACAAGCAAGAGAAAAGGCAAAAGGGCTTGACCTGTATTTTCTATTATGCCTCCCTTTTAGGGTAGAAGGTGCCGCTATTTATAGGGCTTACATTGTCGGTGCTTACGTGGCAATTACAATATGCATTCTCAATAAATAAATACATGCGTAACATAATTGTGCGAGTCAGGATCATATGATGCGGGATGATGATCATCTCGACTCTGATGGAATCCACACTTGTAAGCTTGACATGGCTGCCTAAGTTAGCGGGCTTCGAGCTGAGGGTCAGGCGAAGTGGCCCTCGGTGCTTTGTCTCACCTAATACGCGGCGTATGAAGGCTTTTTATCCCAACTCCCGTTGTTAAACCAAAGTCTTGGACGATGGTGTATAGCGGGCTAGGACGTTCCCGACCCGGCTTGTCTTACTTGATTGCGATCCGATTGGTGGATGCCCTATCCTTGGTTGGACCTACTTGGAGGTCCAATTTGATCTTCGGCTCTTTTTTACGGGCTTGGTATATCAAAGTATAATGGATGCATTGACCGTATATTTTTATTATCTTTCGTCATACATACCCTACTATATGAAGGAATACAAGGATATAATACGTATCACTTGATACTCCCACCGTTTTTTTAACCGTCGGAGAGAGAAGAATCAGACAGATTAAGAAAGTGATTAATGTGTCTAAAATAAAGTGTAAAATAAAAAAATTTCTCTTCATTCATTGTGTATGAAAAATTGTACCAAAATTTGAGTTATTAAAATGAAAGGCAAAGGAGGAAAAAAAAAAAACAATAATTGTTGTATTGATATTGTAAACTGATAGATAAATAAAAACAAAGCAAATTCTGAAAAATAAGAGGTAAAAAAAACGGATGGAGCAAAAAATATCTACGGTGGTTGTATGAATTATAATTAGACGAAAGACTAATTATTCTTTACAACGAAATTAAAAAGTTGAAAACCATTTACTACTTTATTTTTAATTTTTAATTCACTTTTTTTCGGTGTCATTATTAGGTGTCACATATCTAAAATAAAATAAAAACAAAAAACTAGTCAAATATGATTTTTAGATTAGATGGTTTATACTAAAAATATTTAGGTATGGTGAATAGTGTTGTTCTACATATAGAACAACACTATTCACCATACCTAAATATTTTTATGATATAATTTTATCCATTGTAGATCATATTTTATACAGCTTTTTTGTCTTTATATTTCTATTTTAGATACGTAACACCTAAAGGCACTTTGTAGTAGATGTTCTTTTAGGTGTTTTATATCTAAAATAAATATTTTAATGTTATAGATAAATGGATAGAAATCTTTGGTGTGAGTGTTTTGAATCGAGATGTTGTATAATAGAAATATGTATTATTTTATAGGGAATGAGGGAGAAGGACAAAAATATTTCATCAATTAAGTAGAAGGACGATCTTTTGAAACTTTTGCATAAAGCGACAAAACTATTTATCCACTATCGAAATTCACTTGTTTCAAATTCATTTATTTTAAATTCATTTAAATTCACATCGAAATTCACTAATTTCAAAATTCATTGTCGGATTCACCGATTTTCGGATTCATCATCAAAATTCATTATCGAAATTCACCGATTTCGGGATTCACTAGGAGATTCACCGATTTTCTGGATTCACTGTCATTCTTCCTCGCTATAAAATTATGCGCAATGTCCTTCTCCCTATAAAAATATGTAGTTGTCTCCGTTGCTTAATAATATTTCAGATCGCGTGTCCTTATCCCTAATTTCCCATATTTTATATTATTTTGGTGGTGTAAATTGTAATTATCTCAGTATAAGTCATGCTTTATCTTTTTCTACTATTTCAAAAGTAGTAATATTAGAAATATGAAAAATACGGGATAGAAATAAAAGATTGAAAATTTAAATTGTTTTGGAAAAAATCAAAACTGGGCATCTAGTTTGTGTCACTTTCAAATTATTGGTTTACGAGAGCCGCACAACGCCGCCTCTGTTTTGTCACACCCTGTGTCTACTTCTATTCTCTGTGTTTTTTACACCATTAATATTTTTGATGGCATTGCACGTTATTCTCAGTTATTATTATGCAAATGCCCTTCATTTGCAACTCCACTTGATCTCATTCTGGTAAAAAAAGTTTAGACGAATTATTTTATTTTATTTTAATTAAAAAAATTAATCTTTTATATCCTTCTGTTAATTAAAGAAATTCCTGGGAGCCCTTTCAAGCTAAAAGGTGAGCATTTTTCTTCTCTTTTTAATAAATTTAATCTATTACTTTATGTCCTAGTATTCTTTTACTGAAAATTCTACAATGCAGTTAGTTATGTTCTTCATCCATGTGATTTACTATCTTGATATTGATTGATTATTCACAAAGTGAATGCCCTCCTGATTGATTATTCACAAAGTGATTTTTGGATCTGGGATTTTTCTAAATAATCTGAGATTTGCAGAATGAGGTTGATTTATAAAGAATTTTTATTTTATTTTTAATGATTTGATGGACAGACAGGGGAAAACAATGGCGGCAGAAGAATCAGACAGTAGAAGAACACCATTGCTTGCACCACCTTCAAAATTGAAGTTTCCAGATTACAAGAAATCGATAAATCTGAAATATGTAAAACTAGGATACCATTACCTCATCACGCATGGAATGTACCTCTTCGTTTCACCGTTGATGATCCTGATTGCAGCTCAAATCTCCACTTTATCTTCAAAAGATTGGCATGATCTTTGGGATAACCTGCAATACAATCTTGTATCAGTAATCCTCTGCTCGAGTCTCATGGTTTTCATGTCAACCGCGTATTTCATGACTCGCCCCTCGCTCTGTCTACCTTGTTGATTTCTCCTGCTACAAACCTGATGAGGCTAGAAGATGCACTTTAAAGATCTTCATGGATCAATCTCGAATGGTCGGTTTGTTTTCAGAAGAGAATCTCGAGTTTCAGAAGAAAATCCTTCTAAGGTCAGGCCTAGGAGATAATACCTACCTTCCTGAGGCTGTACTCAATATACCTCCAAATCCATCCATGAAAGAAGCT
Source organism: Gentiana macrophylla (assembly GCA_026214975.1). Classification (NCBI taxonomy): domain Eukaryota; kingdom Viridiplantae; phylum Streptophyta; class Magnoliopsida; order Gentianales; family Gentianaceae; genus Gentiana; species Gentiana macrophylla. The sequence goes on along the minus strand of CM047810.1, from coordinate 53,293,390 downwards.
AGGAAAGAAGCTGAATTGGTCATGTTTGGTGCCATTGATGAGCTTCTATCGAAAACACAAGTTAAACCTAAAGATATCGGGATACTCGTTGTAAACTGTAGCTTGTTTAACCCAACCCCGTCTTTATCTGCCATGATCATTAATCATTACAAGCTACGCGGGAACATAATCAGCTATAATCTAGGTGGAATGGGTTGCAGTGCAGGTTTGATTTCTATCGATCTAGCTAAGAAGATACTTCAGATTCAACCGGGCTCGTATGCATTGGTTGTCAGCACAGAGAACATCACCCAGAACTGGTATTTCGGCAACGACAGGTCTAAGCTTGTCTCAAATTGCTTGTTTAGAATGGGAGGTGCGGCGATACTGCTTTCAAACAGATTCTCTGAAAGAAGAAGATCAAAGTATAAATTAATTCACACGGTCCGAACACACAAAGGCTCTGATGATAAATGTTTCGCCTGCGTCACACAAGAAGAGGACGCTGACGGAAAGACGGGTGTTTCATTGTCCAAAGATCTAATGGCGGTGGCCGGTGACGCGTTAAAGACAAATATCACTACTCTAGGACCTCTAGTTTTGCCAATGTCTGAACAATTGATATTCTTCGCTACCCTTGTTGGTAAGAAACTATTCAAAATGAAACTGAAGCCATACATACCGGATTTTAAACTAGCTTTCGAGCATTTCTGCATTCATGCTGGTGGGAGAGCTGTTCTTGATGAATTGGAAAAGAACTTGCAGCTATCTGAATGGCATATGGAGCCCTCGAGGATGACTCTGTATCGATTCGGAAACACATCAAGCAGCTCTTTGTGGTATGAACTGGCTTATACAGAAGCTAAAGGAAGAGTTAGAAGAGGAGATAGGGTTTGGCAGATAGCTTTCGGTTCAGGATTTAAGTGTAACAGTGCTGTATGGAAGGCTTTAAGAAATGTAAAGCCACAAAAAGAGAGAAATCCATGGATCACTGAGATTCACAAGTTTCCTGTGGATGTTCCTAAGGTAGCAGCAATTTAGTTTAGACACTAGTTTTCACTGACTGTATTTTTTCTTTAGTAATGATAAAGATTCAATCTTTTCCATTTTAAACCCCAACCCCTTCCTCTTTTCTTTCCATGTTATCACATTAATCACAGAGGTATTGAAAAAAATAAAAATTGAACAGAATAAGATAACATCACAGAAAATATAATAACCAACACAGTGCAGAAGGGGGAGTAAGGTTAAATACCACCCTGAAACAAGAAAGACAAGACGGACTCCAATCGAATATTCTAACATCAACCAAGTCATAACTTTCTCCATAATTATAACCTAGAATAAAACATGGCCCGCGGTAGAGAGCAGGTCCCAAGTTTCCACACAAGTTTAAAAAAGGAACATTCTGTCTAGTCACAATAAAATAATGTCCTACCAAAGAGGATAGAGACAAACTACTCTTTTGACGATTTGTTGATAAGCGATTTGTGGATGTGTGGAATCACACCACCACCAGCAATTGTCCCTTTAATGAGTGTATCAAGTTCTTCATCACCTCGAATTGCAAGCTGCAAATGCCTTGGGGTGATACGCTTAACCTTCAGATCCTTACTCGCGTTGCCAGCAAGCTCCAATACTTCAGCAGTCAAATACTCCAAAATAGCTGCGGAGTAAACAGCTGCTGTGGCTCCCACTCTTCCATGTGCAGTTGATCGTTCTTTCAGCAAACGATGAATCCTGCCGACGGGAAACTACAAATGCAATTTCAGATTCAGTCATTTTTTTTAGCAAAGATAATGAGCATTGACCATTTGAAAATCTCAAAAATTACACCCGAATATGAAGCAAGAAACCTGCAATTACTAGGGAACACAAGTAGTTCGCAATTCATCAAGTTGCCAGGGCAAGTGATACTCTGCAAGTTTCAGTTTGACTAAAATTTATATGCCCCCAGGAAAACATTGAAAATGATGAACAAAATCAAGCATGGTTTTCAACAAAACCAAGAAATCCCATTTTATGCCTGCATTTTAGCTACCTATCAGAGCGCTACACTGCTACGAAACTAAGGGGCTGTTTGTTAACAATAATAAGTACTTATTCTTAAAATATTAAGTGATAAATCAATAAGTGCTGTTTGATAAAATTTTAATAAATCACTTAACCAATTAAGATGCTCTGAATTTGCCTTTACAGTTTTCAGAGGTTTGAGTATCGCTTATGTCTGAAAAGAGAAAAGATAACGCCGACCCTCTTTTCTCGGCAATTCCCATGTTTAATGGAATAAGGTTAACCATCCACGTTTTGCTATTATTTTGAATTGATCATAAAACAATAATTATAGTGACGTTGTCGGATGATATTCTAACAAAAATATTATTTCATTTGTTTATACTATAATTTATAAATATGATAAAAACATATAACAACTTTATTGGAGTATTAAAAATAAGCTGTGATCTATCTCGCCATACGCCTGTTTGAAATAAAAAAAGACAAAATTGTAACTATTTTCCTACTTTAGATAAGTTATGATATCATTCGGAAAAAGAAAAAAAAGTTATGATATCAAACGATCTAATTTGTTTCAGAGCTTAAACTGTTCAGATTTCAGACTTCAGATTTCAGACTTCAGACTTCAGATTTCAGACTTCAGATTTAACAAACGGCCCCTAACTCTACCCAATTGAGCCTAGGTACTGTTGCACTCACCCAAATCCAGTTTGGATTAAATATTTATATTACCAGACTCCTTTGTTATGTAAGTAGTTCCTGTGCTTAGCATTTGCATCAGATATTCGTAACATATTCTTTATTTTACAGTTCAAACACTACATTTCTTTATTTTCTTATTTATTTTTATAGAATCTCTATTTAAGGTGAAGCAGAGTACTGGTTTTTAAAAATCTGAAGGGTTTAAATCTCTGAAACATAGATTTGCTAACATTTACTGTATATAGTGCAAGTGCTCTTATAGCATCAATGCAGTTAACAAGGATGCAAAACAAATATACAGAAAGGAAAGAAAAATTATTGAAAAGGGCAAAGACTTCCAGAAAAGTAGGGCCTCATATTCTTATCAGCCACCAGCACAAAATTGCTTCCACATAACATGAAAAAATTAATCCAACTTCAAAATCCTCTTTTAAGTTTCAACACACATATATGATATATATACACGAAAAAGGAAAATGAAAAGCAGGGCAAAAATCGGAAGGAATCCATTCCAAATACTTAAACTTCAAAAAAAAAAAAAAAAAAAAAAAAAAAGAAAAACCGTAAACGTGGAAAATGGAATCAAACCCGTAAAAATCGACCAAATAAGGGGGAAATGTGAGATATAATTTTCAAGAAAGATAAAAGAACAATCATTTCAAGAACCCAATTTTCTCAGTAAATTTGAAGTGAACGGACTTCTCAGAAAGAAAAAAAACAAAAAACAAAAAAAGTAGGGGTACTTGAAGGCCAGCACGAGATGATCGAGAGGTGGGAGCTTTCTTCTTATCCTTGTCCTTATCTTTATTGGCAGCGGCCGAAGCAGAGTTCTTCGATGTAATCAAACCCTTTGCGCCTTTTCCCGACATTTTTCCTTCCAAAAGAAGAGTTCTTAGAGGATTTTTTTTTTTTTTTCTTTTATTGTTTATTCTGCTTAATTTGTGAGAAAGAAGATTTGGAGCATTTTAGGGAGTTCAAAAGGAGGAGCGACAGCTAAGAAGGAGGGGGGGTAACGGAAGAAACGACTATCCAAATTCAGGCTGATACGTTACCATTGTGCTGGGGCAGAGGTAATTGAGTCTTTAAATTAAAATGTCACATATATCCCTCGTGTTTGCTTCTATTTAACGGCGGACTCACCTTTGACCAAACGGGGATCGGATCGTACATCAATTATCAATGTAGGGACTTCCAGAGGGAACCCGCTTATTTAGCGGGATCCTGACCACACAGCTGTGATGATTTAACACAGGTGGAATCTGGCGCGAAATCATAAATTGTGTGGTCCCAGACGCTTTGCGCGTGATACGATTCACAATAAAATTCCTGGATAATTTTCCCAATTATCACATACGGGACGACGCAGATACAAGATATCGTCAACCTTCAAACTCACTTATTCGTGTCTTTATTTTTCTTTTTTCTTTTTTATTTTATTTTACGGAAACGAAATATACGTCACATGCGGATCTACCTTATACGGATGGGTCACGTGGCATCACTAAGATCTCATGAATTTTTTTAATATAAAAGCAATATAGTTTTTTTTTGTTAAAAATGTCATTTTGTGGTTAAAAATATAATTTTATGCTCTGATTACTCATTGAAACAAATTTCTGAATAAAAAGCGTAGTTTTAGACTTCGGTGACCTCACTGGAATAAATTCCTAAATTCGTCATGATATATACATGCACGCTTTTTGTCTTTACTGGCACTCGAACCCGATATTCCAGGTTATGAGTAATTACACTAGATTAACGTCTCATTGACACTTATTTGTAATATTTAAATTAGGGGTTCCATTTGTCTATTACACGTGATAATTTCGTTTCGGTAAAAAAATAGAATTTATTTATTCACTTAGACAAGTCTAACCAATATAAATTTGCGGCTTCTATCGGCATCACGAAATTGCTCACGGCACCACTATTATTCTTTGTACCCTATAAATCTCTTTTGGCACCACATTGAATATTTTTATTATTTTTCTACTTAGGCACCACCAAAAATATAAAAAAAATTACTTTATATACCATATTTTTATAAAATTACAATCAAGTCCTTTATTAAATTAATAGAACATTTTACTCCTTCATTAATAATAAAATCTTAACATTAACCAATAATCCATATCTTCCAAAAATCTTAATCTTAATCCAAAACACTAATATTCATCATCATTCTTCATCTTCATCATCATCCTTCTTTTATCTTCATCTTCAACAAAAATTCCATTAATAAACAACACACACAACCTTCTTCTTTATCATCATAACAATCCATAAATTTAATCTTCATCCACTCATCAACATTAACCCAAATACTACAACTTTCTTCATCTTCATCATCAAATTCATTTCTTCATACTCGGGAAAAAAAATCACAAACTCTTTTCTTCGTCTTTTCCTACACACCATTCATATTTTTTCTTCAAATCCCATTCATATTTTTTTTACAAATCTTCATCTCCTTCATCATCTTAAAATACATTTATTTTATACACACCTTCATCTTCTTCATCACATCAAAATCTTCATAAAAAAATCTTGATTTTTATTTCATTACAGGTCAATGGGCTACTGATGAGGTCGAAATCATCACGGTGGCTCAGCGGTGTAAGTTTAACGGATATTTGGCTTATTTGTGGATGATTGTATGGAAGCTGGCCTGTAGTGCACGGCGGCGGGAGGAGGAGCATTTGAGAGAGTGTATTTACAGAGCTTTGGCCTGCTTTTTGTATTAGAAAAATGTCCCTTTATCTAGTTACACAAGTCCTCCTTTTATAGGAAGAGGAAGCTTAGGAGCTAAGTAAAGGACATATGTTACATGAAGGCTTAGCGATTAAGTAAACTTAGTAACTAAGCAAACTAAATATCTGGATTGCAAGTGGGTAGAATATCTCAGCGGCATCCTCTTAGATCGCATGGATCGCCAACTTTATTTGTCCTGCCTTGCTCTTGCTCCCTGCTACCTCATCGTCTTGCGCGTCCTCTAAGGATCTTTTGTCCAAGGTTGCGGTTCGGCCCCCTGGTCCAGCGGCGCTCTGGGCGGGGTTCGACAACAGCGACCTCGACTTGGTTGTTTGGTATCGCCGACGCCGTGGTCACGGGTTTGGTGGTTCAGATAGGCTATTTCCGGGACTCAGACGTGGCGATACCATTTGTACACATCAGTTACCCTATTACAACATTAAGAACATGTAAAAGCATGATTTGTGGATAAAAATCATGTTTTCTTATGCGTTTTCCGATGAAAGAGGGGTTTTCCGGCGTTTTTCCGGCATTTTCGAGAATCCCCTTTCTGATACTAGCAACGTCGGCAACAGAGACATTTTATGTAAACATAAACGCCGGAACCTTCGACGTTACAAATGTGTAAACAATGTCGGAGCACATTTTTACGTCAGTCAAATTGACGCTCCAAATGTATAAACAACGTCGGAGTAATTGACGTTATGCAAATGTTAGCCACACTGACGTTGTCTTGCTATTACAACGTCAGGCCAATCGATGTTCTAACATTGAATGAGTTTTTCAGATTGCTTAAAACGTCAGTTGTCCTGACGTTGTTAGCACCACATCAACGTCAGTACATATACGTTACCGGTCATTTTCATCGCAAATGCATGAACGGTTTCTTCTCCGACGGAAAAAAATTGAAAGCCACCGCCTTTTTCCTCAAGAGAACTCTTTTAGATTAAACCCACCGCCTTTAAACATTAGTTTTCAGATTTGAAACTGTTTATCTTGATTTATTTGCTTGTTTTGGGTTTAATAAAATGTTTTTGTTTTGATTGATGTTCTCTGGCCAACTTCTCTTCTCCGGCCAACTTTTTCTTTTTGTGTTTGGTTCAAATGAAAAAAAAGAAGGAAGAAAGAAGATAGGTAGGTGATGTTAGTTATTATTTTAAAAGTTAATGGTGATTAAAAAATGTTATTTTATAATTTTTAAAAGCCGAGGGACTAAAGTTTAAAGTTTTTAAAAGTTATTTAACTGATGTGGTGCTTTAAATGATTTGGTGGTGTAGTGAAGTAATTGAAAAATAATAAAATAAAAGGTGCCGATAGTAAATTCGTGTTGCTGATCCAAGCCGCCTGTAAATTTTGATATGTATGAAAAATTATCCACTCAACAAGGCTTTGGCTAAGTGGTCAAATATACGCTATGATCAAAAGGTTCTGGATTCATGTTGTAAAACACGTTCTCAATACAGAGTCTTTATTCAAAAATAAAATGTTTTTTTTTTTTTGAAATAAAATGTTCAGCATGCGACTTTAGAGTAAATCCTAAAACCCACCTAAGTCGACCATGTAAATAGTTTATATAATACTTCTAGTGGCTTGTCGACAAGTCATTCTACGTTTGTAAATAAAGACGACGATGACAGTAGAACAAATACAATGCAATCAACATCGAATTGTTTATCTACTAAAGAATAACAACTTTTGAATCTCAAATCGCATACCACTTAGGATGCACGAATACGGATACATGGATACAAGATACGCTAATACGTGATTTTAGGAAAATATATGTAATATCCCATATTTTATATTGAGAGTGAAATAGTACATATAGGGGTTATTTATATAATCCCCATAATTTTATTTATTTTTAATCATATAATTAGGATAATTTGTCACACGATTGACTATATATGTAATAACATGCATACATATGCATATGTATATATTCATACTCTTACATACATACAAGCAAATCAGACGGAAAATATGACAAAATCTATGGGGAAAAAAACATGGGGATAAGTTGGTGGCAAAGATGGAGATAAATGGAACTTGAGGTGTTGGTGGGTTAAGGTAACGGCGATAGTTGATTCATGATTTCTTATGAAAATAATTTACAATAAGTTTTTTTTTTTATTTTAATTTTAGTTGAAATCAAAACTATGCTTTTTTTTTTTTTCATTAGTTATTCAAATAAAATATATTTTTTTTATAAGATAACCAACATAACGTGTGGGGATAGTTATCTAAGTTCTATATAATATAACATTGCTTTTGTAACTTAATATTATAATTTTACATAGTAATATTTTATTTAGATTTTTACCGACATAAAAAAAAACAATTTAGACTTTTATCCAAATACGCAAATATCGATACATAAATTACGTTAGAAACCGAAAATAAGGGATTAGACGAAATTATTGGAAGGGGCACATCGATGATGATGATGAGAACTATCTCTGCATCTAATCTGTTGGATGCTACGATGCCTCCTGCCGTTGGAGCTGAAATTGATGAGGTCCGCTCACAATCGCTGCCGCCGCCGACTAGAGAGAAGCGCAAACATGCTGAAACTGGAGACGGGTCTCAACAATCGCAGCTGCCGCCGACGGAGAAGAGGAATCGCGGTGAAACTGAGGAGCAGCCTCTCGAATCATTGCCACCGAGGGGAAAAGGAAAACAGGGTGGCTGTAAATGTAAAGGAGGGGAACATGAGGCATGTAAAGGAGAAGGAGAAAGAGAAAGTAAAGAAATGAGTATGGATGAGCTTCCAGATTATGGCCGGCAATATTTTCTGAGACATAAGGCTATGTTCGGGGACGGAGTCGGTGGGAACCTATTACGATATGGAAAATATTATATGTTATGGAAAATATTGATATTAGTATATTAAATTAGTAAGGAGTAGTTTGAATATTTGGTTTAGAGGTAGAAGCGCAAGGTGGTATAAATATTGACTTATGTGATTGATGATGATGATGAAATATATTAATCAAAACTTTTCACAGAATGCGGGCCGGGCTCAAAGAAAAGAAAAAAAAAAAAAAAATTCGCGAGTTGGTTTTGTGTTTTGCGTAAACTTTTCCGGTGACGATCGGCTATCGAAACGGATTCGATCGTGATGAAATTTTGACAGATTGTTCGTTTCACCTTCTCCTATAATCGAACGGTGGAAATTTTGTTTGGGCGGTTCAATTTCGTATAATCGTCCCACAACCGAATCTGAATTACTTTGGGTATCTTTCTGCTTTCAAGAGAGAGTTTCCGACAACGATCGGACATCGAAACGGACTCCGATCGTGACGAAATTTGGAGGATAATTCTTATATTTACCTTTTACAATCTGAACGGTGGAATTTTATTTTGGGCGGTTCAATTTCCCTGAATCGTCCCGCGACGACCAGTCGGTGTTATATTTGTGACACGGCGGCAATTATGATGATGACCGACGGTGGAGATGGATCGGGGAAGAGGGGCAAGCTATAGCCCCTCACACCCGTCGGTGACCGAAATTGTAACAAAGTGGTTCATGGGCTCGACTCACCCCACCACTTCGCTCGAGACAAGCAATTTAGACCAATCCGGATTGGTCAATATTACACCGCAGACCAATGTCGTGAATCTTGGGCGATTAAGCCTTCCAAAACAACATGATCGCTGATGTAGCTCTGCATGGATTATTGACACGAGAGCAACTCACCACGCGATGTGATTTTTTGAGTGGCTTGTTGATCCTCGAGAAATTGTTCAATGTCCCATTGGCTTGCCGGATGGGACTTCGCTCTTTGCAACTCATACTGGAACTATTATCTTGTCGGGAAATTTACGGCTTATGAATGTTTTATATGTACCAAATTAACTTGTAACTTGCTTTCGCCTCTCAATTCTTGGATGAACATCGTTGTGTTATCATGAGATCACCGCTCGCTTATGTGTTATGCAGACCGAGTGACGAGACACCGATTGGATTGGGTGGCGTGTGGATGGACTTTTTCTCGCTCTTGGGAGTTCCAGAGGTTCGGTTCTAGCAATTGATGGTGGGCGGACTAGGGATTTGTGGCACCGGCGTTTGGGACACCCATCGAGAAAGTCTACTACGGCGTGTGCCTAATATTTCTATTTCCCAACCTTTAAATAAAGATGGATGTGATATTTGTTTTCGGGCAAAAAAGACCGTGAACCTTTTCCCTTAGTGAAAATAAAGCTAGTCGTATTCTTGAGTTGATACATTGCGATTTATGGGGTCCCTATAGTGTTCCTCGACATGTGGTGCTACTTATTTTTAACTATTGTGGATGACTACTCTCGCGGCGGTTTGGATTTATTTATTGTTAAATAAAATGGAGGTTGAAACCGTTTTTACGGATTTTGTCGCTTTGATTTCTCGTCGGTTTGAGGTTACGATTAAACGAGTTCATAGTGACAATGGGACGGAGTTTAGGCCTTTGCTTCCTTATTTTCGTAAAGAAGGTATAATTTTTGAAACTTCATGTGTTGGTACTCCGCAGCAGAATGGAAGAGTAGAACGTAAGCATCAACACATCCTAAATGTTGCACGAGCCCTTAGGTTTGATGGTCATTTACCCCTTAAGTTCTAGGGAGAGTGTGTTATGGCGGCTGCCCATATAATTAACCGAACCCCGTCAAGTATTTTGAACTACAAAACACCTTATGAGACTCTATTTCACAAAGAACCGGATTTATCGATGCTTAGAATTTTGGGGTGTTTGTGTTATGCCCACGACCATCGTCCCTCACATAAATTTGCCAGCCGAAGTCGTAAGTGTGTGTTCTTAGGGTATCCTTTTGGGAAGAAGGGATGGACCCTGTACGACCTTGATTCGGAGGAAATTTTTGTATCCCGGGATGTCAAATTTTATGAGCATGTTTTTCCGTTTTCTCACCAGACCGAGGGTAGTGTGCCTTCCGTTCTCCCTTATCCCATGTTTGATAATGTTGATATAGACGATTCTGGGTTCGAACTCCCTCCTTCTTCTTCTGGGGCTCCACCCTTGCCAGATCCTCCGGTTGAGGGGGGGACGACAGTGACAGATGTAATAAATGACATTCCGCGCAGTGATGCCGCACCTTCGCCACAACCACGACATCCAGCAATGGTGTGGAGGAATTAAGCGAGGTCGGCGGCGAAAAATCCCGAACTCACGGTTTCAAGACTACGTGACTCATACTTTGATTGAGCAGAAAAGTCCCCCTCCATGCTCTTCCTCTCCGTCAGCGCCCTCAGGTACTCCGTATCCTCTTATGCATTTTATTAGTTATGATCGGTTTTCTGATAAGCACCGCAAGTATCTTGCAGCCATTATAGTTGGGAATCCTCCGAAGTCCTTTAAGGAGGCAGTTAAACATGAGGGTTGGAGTCGGGCCATGGCAGAAGAAATTCAGGCTTTGGAAAACCAGTGCGTGGGAGTTACACCTCTTCCTCCCGGGAAGAATTGAGGCATTGGGAAGTAAATGGGTGTATACTTGAAATATGATGAGCATGGAGTTTTGCAAATGTTGAAAGCACGATTGGTGGCGTTTGGGCATCATCGAGGAAGGTATTGATTATACCGAGACGTTCGCCCCTGTGGCGAAGATGGTTACTGTTCGCACATTCCTCAGTGTTGCGGCGGTTAAACAGTGGGAGATTCACCAGATGGATGTCCATAACGCGTTTTTGCATGGTGATTTACAGGAGGAAATCTATATGAAAATACCTTCCGGTTTTGAGAAGAAGGATCCGAACTTGGTGTGCAAGATGCGTAAATCGTTGTATGGATTGAAACAGGCACCGAGATGTTGGTTTGCAAAGCTTGCTTCCGCTTTGCGTGAGTATGGTTTCCGTCAATCATATTCGGATTACTCATTGTTTACCTTACATCGGGGTGGTATTCAGCTCAGTGTTCTTGTGTATGTCGATGATATGATCATAGCTGGTAATGATAAAGTTGCAATGATGATTTTTAAGGAATATTTGGGGAAGTTTTTTAAGATGAAGGACCTTGGGGTTCTAAAATATTTTCTTGGGATCGAGGTGGCACGGAACAAGGAAGGGATTTTCTTGAATCAGAGGAAGTATGCCCTTGACATTATTCATGAAACCGGTTTACTTGGGAGCAAGCCGGCTGATTTCCCGATAGAGCAGAATCACAAGTTGGCTCTTGCTTCTGGCACGTTGTTGAGTGATCCAGGACCTTATCGTCGGTTGATTGGACGTCTTATATATCTTGGAGTTACCCAACCCGATCTGGCATATTCTCTTCATGTGTTATCTCAATTTATGCAGGCACCTCGGGTTGATCATTGGGAGGCAGCCTTGCGCTTGGTTCGTTATTTGAAGAAACATCCCGGACAAGGTATCTTGCTACGGTCTGAAAGTTCTCTTACTCTCGAGGGTTGGTGTGATTCTGATTGGGCGAGTTGCCCTCTTACCCGGCGTTCGTTGAGTGGTTGGTTTGTTTTTCTTGGTCTTTCGCCTATATCCTGGAAATCCAAGAAACAAACCACGGTTTCTCGGTCCTCAGCCGAAGCAGAATATCGATCTATGGCGGACATTACATGTGAATTGAAGTGGTTGAAACAGTTACTGGCTGAGCTCGGGGTCCGCCACCCCCCGGGGATACGACTCTTTTGTGATAGCCAATCGGCACTTCATATTGCGCAGAATCCGGTGTTTCACGAACGCACGAAGCATATCGAGGCAGACTGTCACTTTGTGCGTGATGCTATCACGGATGGCTTGATTCTTCCTTTGTATGTTCCTACGAAGCATCAATTGGCGATATCTTTACTGAAAGCGCTGGTCGGCACAGCGATTCGAGTATTTGTTACGCAAGTTGGGCGTTCGAGATCTTCACGCTCCCACTTGAGGGGGGGTATTACGATATGGAAAATATTATATGTTATGGAAAGTATTGATATTAGTATATTAAATTAGTAAGGGTAGTTTGGATATTTGGTTTAGAGGTAGAAGCCCTAAAGGTGGCTATAAATATTGTACTATGTGATTGATGATGAGGGACAGAAATATATTAATCAAAACTTTTCAGAACCCACTGCACAGATGACGATCTGATTGGAGATTATGGAATTCTACTTGAAGACCCTAATCTGGTAAATTAATTCATTATAATAATTTCAATCAGTGATTATATGTAGCCTCTGTATAATTGTAGAAATGTATATTATTTTATGATAGAGTTGGGGAGGAGAAGATTATTCAGATTGTTGCTCTAACCCCTTCAAAGCCCTTGATTTCAAAGAAGACACAAAGTTTTACAGTGAACTGAGGCTCTTTGGTGAAAATGCAGTAGCTTTTTTGAATGCCAAATACGTTAGTATTCTTTTCCTCATCTCTTTTAATTCTTAATATAATACTAGTGTTTTCCTTTACTGTTGATTCAATTAAAATTGGTATATTTTGCAGAATGAAACAGCGTGCTTTGAGGACATTGAAAGGGTGACATCATGCCCTGCTTCTTGTAAACATCATGTTGTGACTATCAAAGCCAAAGATCCTTGTGAGCAAGTTTGGGAAATCGTATTAAGAGGCAAGGTTCCTGGGGGGTTTCAGCAGGCAAAGGCCCACGAGTTTCTGATGCTGGAATATTGTAGAGCATAAAGTACGGTCTCTTAAATTTCTTAGATTGATGATACTGGCACAACGGTGATCTGCACTGTGATCATGTTAGATTTACATTCGATCAATTTAGACACATAATTATCAACGGTGTAGATCACCGTTGTATCCCGCGTTGTGGCACAACCGTTGTGCCCGTATCATTACTCAATTTCTTATGTTTCATTTTATCATGCGTAGATATGCATAGCCCATCAAAGTCATGTGTCTCATTTTGGATATGTTTCTTACGTTTAGTTTCTCATGGATGAAAGATTGTCAATGAATTAGATCTATCACATTTTGGTTTTAAAAACTTCCAATTTCTGATACCTTTTCATTACATGTTCTCCTGTGGTTTGGTTTTGCATCTGAAGAATCCAAAATTTGGGTTTACTACCCCGTACAGTTTTATGGCCTGGGGTTGGGGTTTGTCTTCCACACATGTTGACTATTCTAGTTGTGTTTTGACTCTAGGATTATTTGATTTTGATTGTGTCGGTTGGTAGTAAAGACTCTTTGTTGTTTTCCTTATCAAGTTTGTTTATGGTTGTTGGATTCTTTGAAAATGAAATGCTGGATGAAACTGGGTAGTTATCAAGCTTCTGCTTGAAAATCGTTACTTCTTTTTCAAGTATGTTTCAAACGGAATTTTTCTATGATGCTTTTATGTTTAGGGCTAACTTATGGTAGTATGCTTCTGAGATAAAACCTATTGTAGCATGCTTTTGAGATATCGGGAACTGTAGTTTGTGTTTTATTTAAGAAATGCTTTTGGAATAGTCAAACTTGTTGGCATTGCTGTGTTTCACTAGCATATAAATGCTAAAATAGGTGTTTCCTGTGGCTGTTCTGATATATATATATATATATATATATATATATATATATATATATATATATACACACACACACACACACACGTGCGGCTTAATTTGGGATCTTTAGTGGCACCACACCTCTCTTTGCAGATTTACTATGGCATCACGTTGATTTTTTAATCTTTAGTGTGGCACTACATCTCACAAACTATTTCCATTATAGGTGAGGATCCACTTTTGATGGATCAGTTCTGGAACCGACCTTCCTACGGTCTATTTAGGATCAACCATTCAAAAGTCGATCTTTCCACGTGTGGTTTCACCAGTAGAGGGGGGTCGATCTTAGGATCAATCATTCAAAATTAGATCCTTCCACGTGTGGTGTCACCAGTAGTAGATAGGGTGTGGCGAACTTAACACATGTGGTGTGCCCTTGCTAGGTACATATTTGTAGACTTATGGGGCTGCTAGCTAGGTACATATTTATAGATAATTGGGGTGTCATTAGTAGATTACAGGGATACCATTGAACTACTAATTACAGTGATACCATTGAAGGCCCCTTTCAACATCTGTGTATGTTCTTCATTTCAATGTTATACGGGGCGTCATTAGTAGAAGTACAATGCCCTTCCAACATCTTCTGTGCATATTCTTCACTTCAATTCATGAAAGAGAACTTAACAATCACCTTTTCTTTCATCATCAATCTAGGCTACATAAATTTATCCCGCTTCATTTATCAAATTAAGCGCCTTTATTTTCACTCTACCTAATCTACCAGCACACCACTCTATACACCACACCACATTTGAGACACCAAATTTACATTTTTCATTCTTTAGTTACACCCCATTTTAAAATACAATTTTGTCAATTTCTATCTTTACACCACATTTTTATCTTATTTCCATACCAAAGTTTTTATAATACAAATAGGTCCTCTTTTCTATATACTTTGCATCCCACACCCTACGCACCCCTACCGGCTAAATTACAATTTCCGTCTTGTAACTGGACACGTTTTGCAATTTTGGTCATGTTTTTTCTTCGGCGACAATTTCAGTCCTGTAAGTGGTATTTTTTTTTTTTTTTGTTGCAAAAATAGTCCTTAAAGCCGGAAAATGCTGACTGTATATATTTCGCGGCCAAAAAAATTGTCTGTATTTTTAGATTCTCTATAATATTTTTATACTGAACATGTTTTTAAAAGATATGTTGTGCTTTAAACAAATATGTGGTTGTAGCTCAGATGGAGAAATGTTTGGACTTTCAGTGTTAGGTTGCATGTTCGAATCCCTCTATTCTTTGCAAAAAAATGCTGATGTGGAGGGATGACATGATATTTTTTTTGCCGAAAAATGTGTAGCGTCTTTGCAAAAAAATGCTGATGTGGAGGGATGACATGGCATTTTTTTTTGGCTGGAAAATGTGTACAGTCTTTGCAGAAAAATGCTGATGTGGTAATTTGTGCTAATGTGGAAGGATTACGTGCCAATTTGGGATGACATGGCATTTTTTTGGCCGGAAAATGTGTACAGTCAGCATTTTTCGGCCGTCAGGACTATTTTTGCAAAACAAAGACCACTTACAGTACCGAAATTGTTGACGGAGAAAAACCAGAACCAAACTTGCAAAACATGTCTTGTTAGAGGACGAAAATTGTAATTTAGCCCACCCCTACCTATAATCCATTTTTTCATCTTTTTCATCATAATCATATTTAGTAATCATCCATTGTTTTCATCTTCATCCCCATCATTTCGACTACTCTTTTTCACATTCATCCCCATCATTTCGACTAATCTTTTTCATCTTCATCCACCAAATCCATTTCCGCTTTTTTTGTAAGCAAAATGCACGTGCTCCGCCTCCACCACACGTATTTTGCGTAAATTGACATATTAATAAACAGTGGAAATGTATAATATTATTCACATTTGAATTTGGTTGTGCTACAATGTGTATATGTAGGTACAATGTAACCTACAATTATCTTTTATCAATTATCTACTATTACAAATATTATGTATATCCTATTACCACCGCTCAAATTGGACGAGGGACGAGGCCTAACTTGGTGCGTTGCTGATGAAAAACTTGTTTTGGTACTTGAGCATTAACATGTGTGATTCGAAGCCAACCCCGAAGAACCTGATCGCGAATAAAGTGATAATCAACGGCAACGTGTTTCATGCGAGAATGAAAGACCGGATTTGCACTGAACAAAGTAGTACCAAGATTGTCAAAATAAATGACTGGGTTTTCGAGATGGGAAAACCAAGATCATGAAGAAGATAAGTAACCCAATTTAGCTCCGCAATGGTAGAAGCAACAAAGTGATATTCAACTTCACTAGACGACCGGGCAATAGTGGACTGTTTCTTTGAACTCTAAGAGACGGCATTACGACCAAGATATATAACATAAGCACTAGTGGAAGAGTAGTCATCCTCATTACCTCCCAGTCGGCATCGGAGAAAGAATGGTGAATGAAGAGAGACTGGCGATAAATTTGAAGACCATAATCTAGAGTGCCTGCCAAATAGTGCAACATATGTTTGACGTGGGCCCAATGAAGGTCAGTTGGACAATGCATAAACTGAGATAACTTATTGACAGCGAAGGCCAAATCTGGACGAGTGAAGATGAGACACTGGAGGCCACTATACGACAATGAGATGGATCAGAGAGAGGATTGCCGGAATTCACAGTGAGGCCAGATATATCCAAAAGAAGGGGAGTGGCCACCACATTAGCCTGATGCATCTGAAGTTTGACAAGTAACTGAGTGGCATGTCGTTTTTGAGATAAAATGCAACTAGCAGAATTCAGAACAACCTCGATGCCCAAGAAATAGGAAAGTGCACCAAGATCTTTAAGAGAAAAACGGTCTCCCAAGAGCGTGATAAACTTCTCAAGAATGGAAGAATCATTCCATGTGATAATAAGATCGTCCACATAAACCAAAACATAGAGAATAATACCACCAGAATTATAAATAAAAAAAGAAGTGCCCGTCTGTGCATTCCTCAAATGACAAGAAATTATAAAACCTTTGAGTTCATCATACCTAGCCCTGGGAGCTTGCTTCAGGACATAAATGTATTTGCAAAGCTTACAAACATGTGTCGGAAGGGCAGAATTGATAAAACCAGAAGACTGGTCTTTATACTAGATAGACATCTTCTTGTAGTTGGTCTTGTAAAAATGCATTATTAATATCTAGTTGTCTTAAAGACCACCCTGCGAGAGAGAAAGTGAAAGAACTATCCGAACATTAGTGGGTTTGACCACGGGGCTAAATGTCTCATAATAATCCACACCCGGCCGTTGTGTAAAACCCTTGGCAATAAGGCAGGCCTTGTGATGTATATCAACCGGGTGATGAATTTTTCCATGATGTTTTACCCCAATTCTTTGAATATATAGTAATAATCCGTTTCGATTACAGTGAATATCGTAAAAAATCGAGTCGGTTTTAATTGTGATGGCACAACAACGAACCAACGTTTTATCAATTCTTTAGAGTTATCTATTATAATTTATTATCAGAATTACTCGTGCTACGTTGGTTTTGATATTTCGTAGTGATAGTGGGAGTGTAAATTATAAAAGATTGAAACCGGAACGAACCATCTAGTAGAAGGAGGAAATTGAAGAAGAAAAATGGGGAGTTCTCGGCTCATTTCATGCAAGTTTCAGATTTGGTGATGTCTTGGCGCAAGCCGAGACATAATTTGGCGCGGGCCGAGACATCAAAGGGTTCAACAGCAGATGCATTAAATGGATGTCAAATCTCAACAACTATTGTCACGCCTGGCGCAGGCCATGAATACCATGGCGCGCGCCGAATTATTCAAAAGGCGGATTTTGCAATTTAACTATTGCATAACAGAGACAAAAGAAGGTGTGGGGTGTTGGAGAAGTTTGAAGAGAGACTTGCAGGCAACTTGATCCTAAGGCTTCCCTTAGCCAAAAATTCTACCATTTTAACATTTATATCTATGTAAACATTTTAGAATCATCATTTTGAAACTCAAGTCTTTCAATGGATGTAGAAGGCAACTAGCTTGTGTTTTATTTTCATCAAAACTGGAGTGGATGAACCTCAACTCGAGTTCATCTTTCGAATTTGGTATTCTCGTGATTTTTACTTTGATCTAATTGTTCTTATCATTATGAATGCTAGCTTTAACTTGTTAGTAGTTATAATCATGAGTGGCTAGTTCTTTGTATTGGCTAAGATGATATAGTAATGATAGTCCTTTTGTTGTTTGGAAACAATCGTGTTTGTTGCTAGCTTTTATTGTGTTGGAAATCCTCTTGCTTACTTTGATTTATAATATGTATATTGGATTAATTAACCAATGTATGTACCCACACATCTAGTAGACACCGAACGAAGACGTTAGTTGTGAGACGAGGGCAAGAGGGACGGAAGGTAGAATCGACCTTAGCGGAATTCGGTTCCTTATCCGTGGAGTATTGCATTCAAGTGTTCATCGTGTCAAGTCATTAGGTTTAAGGTGCTTAAACCAAGGATAAGGCATAGTGTGATTTTATACGCTCGTATGAGGGAAAATTGCATGTTTAGGAATGCACCATTCACGCAATAGAACATCAATGGAAGGCGGTAGGTTGATCAATTCCAATCAATTTAAGGGAGATAACTTGAACTAAAGATCATCTTAGTTGATTTCTTTTATCGTTTGACAACCGTTATATTTAGCTATTAGTCTTTTACACAAAAACTGCGATTCGGATCAAGATAATGATAACTAATTAGTGTTTAACCTCACATTTCCCTTGGGATACGACCTTGACCACCACACTAGACTACAATTGACCCGGTACACTGCCGGTGAGATTGGAACCCTAGGAAGTTTGCATCACCTTGTAGCGGTCAACCAAACCATCTACATTGTGTTTTAACCGAAATATCCATTTGGAACCAATAACGTTGTATGAGGGATCGGGAGGGACTAATTCCCATGTATCATTACGCATCAAAGCATCGTATTCCACTTGCATAGATTTTCTCCATTGGGGATGTTTAAGGGCTTGGGTGACAGGGGTAGGTTCAGTGTCATTATGTAGGGAAAGTGAGTGTGAAGGTTGAGCTTTTGTATAGGTTTGTGGATATTGTTTTGAGCCCGGGTTCGCATAGGATGGGTGGGAACAATAGGTTGTGTGGGAGGTGGGGGTGGACTGATAGATGAAGGGGGTGCAAGATCAGTAGGGGAAGGGGGATGGTGGCTAGTGTGGGGCCGACAAGGGAGTATGGGAATCGGTCGAGAGAGGTGGGGGTCTGAGGAGGAGCATGGGTAGAAAAGGAAAGGTTGTTTCAACAAACTTAACATGACGAAAACATAGAGACAAGAGTTGGTGGTGTCATATTAATAGTAGGCATGTTGATTAAGAGCATAGCCTAAGAAAATACACGGTTTGGAATGAGGTTGAAGTTTGTGATCCGTGTAGGGACGTAACCAAGGATAGCATAAACACCAAAAGTCGCGCAATTTGTAGTAGGAGACTCCTGGAATATGCACTCATAAGGGGATTTCGTGTTAAGAATGGGAGAGGGAATGCGATTGATAAGATAGACAGAAGTTGAGAGGGCATAGGTCCAGAAGGTGGTGGGGAGTGAGGCATGTGAAAGAAGCAAGACCACAACTGGGCTTGCCTTCTCTTTTCAGCTCGCAGCTCCGTAACATCCATGTCTGTATAAATATGAAGCCGTCAGTTTGCGAAGCAGAATCGGGTCAGAAACGACGATGGAAAACACAAGGCGCATATACTTGAAAAGACCTCAGACCATACCCAAAAGAGCAAGAAAGTGAAAATGCAAATAAATACCGGGCCCAACAACTCGATCTCGGTTCATACCCTTACAGACAGTACAGTCCAAAAGAAACTCCCCTCATGGCATGAGGCGTACCAATCGGGGTCAATATCTTCATGAACGATCTCAAACAAAGGATGTCGTCCCTCCAGGCGGGATCTGAGATCCCCGCCAATACATTTTAAAGTTTGCCGGTACACAAGAGCCTCCATTTGAAGAAACGCTCATGAGTCTTACTTACATCATCCCAACCAAGGAGCCTTGCGAACTCAGTATAGAAAAGTTGATCTCGGTTCGACTTGTCCGCTAGCCCTTGCAGCTTCGGCTTATCACGGATCTCGGCCAAACCTTGTTCGTATTTTTGGAATGTGAAGAGAGTTTGAGAAAGTAAATAATACTTGAGTAAACTTCAACTTGGTTTATTCATCAAATGGAAGAGGTATAAATAGTTACAATTGATGGGAGATACTAGCTAGCTTGGGCGGCCACTAGATGGGCGGCAAGCATGCATGTACAAGTAAAAGTAAAAGTATGTCTATGACATAAAGTAACTAGAGTTTGACATATTAATTGTTTATATGTACCACAATTAATATGTCCTTTTACAAATAAAGTGTACAAATAATGTATACACGAAATAACTAAATATTACATATTATTTGATATGTAATATTTCCTTGATATGTAATATTTCCACACCCCCCCTCAAACTGGGTTGTATATGTTTATACAAACCAAGTTTGCTCTGTGAATCTATTTGAACATAAGTGGTGGAATGGCCTTGGTGAAAATATCGACGTTACAGTCTGCTTGAGGGAACATCTTTGGAGTTGAATAATCTTTGCATCAATCTTCTCCTTGAGAAGTGTCATCAATGTCCACATGTTTGGTTTTATCATGATGGACTGGATCCTCTGCCATGCATAATCTTTGAATTATTGTCACAAGAGAGTGTGATAGGAGTCTTTGAATAAATTCTGAAAGTTCGATCGAGGCCCTTTTATCCATAGAGCTTCACAAATACCCAAAACTAGTGCCACGAGTTCGAACTTTCAACCTTCTTACGAGACAGTGGGTTGTTTCTTGCTCCTCCAGTGACAAGATTTCCCATACATAAAACGTGCTTTGTAGTAGACCCTTCATCTATGTGACAGCCAAATTTAATCGACATCGGTGTAGACCTTGATAGATCTCTCGGCGAGACTTGGTGAAATGTAGGCCTTGGCCAGGAGTGGATTTCAAGTACCTCAGTATCCTGTTCACAGCATCCCAATGTTGATCAGTAGGGCAATGCATGAACGGCTAACTGTGGCCCGACTCCATATGCAATATCGAGTCTTGTATGGGACGAGATAAATGAGTTTCCTACAAGCCTTTGATATTGATCCTTTCGACGACAACAATGTCACCATGCGGCGAGGTATTCTTGGGTCTCTTGGGGATACAGACGAGTTTGCATCGACATACCGATTTCAGCTTTCCTTTGCAGAGTCCATCACATATTTCCTTTGAGAGATAGAGATACCCTAGTTGTTTCTTGCAATTTCCATACCAAGGAAGTATTTAAGATAGCCCAAATCTTTGACTTGAAAAACCTTTGCTAGTAGAGTCTTCAAATTCTGGATCTCAGTAGAGTCATCACCAGTGAGGATGATATCATCCACATACACAATAAGGATAGATCTTTTCTGGCTAGTGGTCTTGATAAACATGGTGTTGTCTGAGTTGCATTGATGATATCCAGCAGCTTTAACCGTAGTAGTGAGTTTCCCAAACCAGGCTCTTGGGGATTGCTTTAGGCCATATAGAGATTTCCTCAATTTGCAAACCTTTCCTTGAGTGTTAGGATTGGTAAAACCGGAGGTACATTCAAGTAAACTTCCTCAGTAAGGTCACCATTAAGGAAGGCATTTTTGATATCCAATTGGTGAAGAGGCCAGTCAAGTTGGACAGCAAGAGAGATCATTATTACGGCGGTGTTCGGTTTGCCAGCAGTGCAAAAGTTTCTTTGTAGTCAATGCCATAAGTTTGAGTGAAACCCCTTGCAACTAGTCGGCCTTATACTTGTCAATTGTACCATCGACATTGTATTTGATGGTAAATAACCACTTCTTGCGGTATTGTCTTTTTTTGCCTTTGGGAGAGTGTTAGATCCCAAGTATGATTATCCAGGAGGGCAATCATTTCGATCTTGACAATTGCCTTCCACTTATCATGTTGGAGAGCTTCCTGTATATTCTTAGGAATAGAGTGAGAATCCAAGTCCTGTGTAAACATGGCAAAAGCGGTGATAAGCGATCATAAGATAGATAATTATGAATAGAATGATCGGTAGTGCAAGATCTCTTTCCTTCCTCGATAGCAATAGGCCTATCATCAATGTCGGCCAGTGAGTCTTTGAGTGTCTGTAGGTTCTTTGAGTGTCGATGTGAGCTCTGGGTCGGCGAGCTCTGGGTCGATGACTCTAGTTCGGGAGGTTCTTGAGGATCGATGATTCTTTGAGAGTCGGTAGGGTGCTAAGGTTCGATCTGTGAGAATCGATGGAGTTCTTTGAGGTTCGATCTGCGAGAATCGATGGATTCTTGAGGTTAAGAGTTTCTTGAGGAAAGGATTTAGGTCAATTTCAATCGATTTCCATCGATGATCGCCTCGATGGACTTCTTGTAGTAGGGAGTCCTTTCAAAAATATTTACATCCATAGAATTGTAAAATCTCTTTTCGGAAGAGAGTAACACTTGTAACCTTTCTGTCCTTTGCATATCTAGGAAAATGCACTTGTGAGCTTTGGGATCAAGTTTGCTTCATGTTGGGCATGGATATAAACAAACACAAGTACAACCAAATATTTTTGGAGGTAATTGGGAAATAAGATGAGGCGGCGGAGTGTGTGGTCGAAGGGTTTGGATAGGAGTTTTGAAGCCTAACACTCTCTTGGGGAAGTCTGTTGATTAAGTTTGTGGCGATTAATATAGCTTCACCCCACATATACTTTGGAACATGTGTGGTGAACATGATTGATCTAGCCATCTCTAGTAGGTGCTGTTTCTCTCTCGGCAACCCCATTTTGTTGAGGTGTTTCCACACAACTCGATATGGACAATTCCTTATTCATCAAGAAATTAATGAGGTTAGACTCATAGTATTCAAGTGCATTATCGGTCTTTAAGATCTTGATCTTAGTGTCAAATTGAGTAGAGATCATGTTGTAAAATTCTGAAAAAGCTGTTCCAACTTGGTTATCCTTCATTAAAAACGACCATGTGTTTACGGTATGATCATCAATGAAAGTGACAAACCACCTTTTCCTGTTATACTTTTTACCCTTGAAGGTCCCCATACATCACTATGAATTAAAGTGAAAGGTGTGGAAGGCAAATAAGGTAGTTTGGTATACAGATTTGGTAAGTTTGGCAAATTGACAAATATCACATTGAAGATCATTGACATTACATCCTTTAAATAATTCAGAATTCTGAGACTTTAAATAACCAAAACTTGGATGTCTAGTCTATAATGCCATAACATGATATTGTCTAAGGTTTGAGTGCAGTGTCTTGAGGCGATTCGATCTTGATCTTGGCGAGGTTGACTACATACAATCTGGCGGGGTTTAGCCCTCCCAATCACTTCTGTGAAGAAGGGTCTGGAAAGTGCACCGATTCTTATTAAACACAACATCCAATTCAAATCTTTTGCAAGTTTCTTGTGAGATATGAGATTGCGATCTAATTTTGGAACAAATAGGACATCCTTTAGGCATATCTTATTAGTGAGTTTAACATTTCCAAAACCTTTTGCATGAGAGATAGATCCATCATTAGTCTTAATTTTATGAATTTGATGACATGGCATAAGGTGAGTTATGAGGTTTTTATTGCCGGTCTTATGAGAGAGGCCCAAAATCAACAATCCATGTTTCATTACTAATAGAAGAGTAGAATTTACCTGCACTAGCTTTGAGTAGCCATGTCGGTGAGGACTACCTTCTTTTTGTTGAGTGAGAAAGCTTTGAATGCAACAAACTGAGCATTCAACTTGTTATCATTCTCCTCTTCATTGACGTGCACCTACGACTTTCCCTGGTAGGCTTGGAGGATTTAGGCATGCCATGTAGCTTCCACAAGTGTCCTTGGTGTGATTTGTGCGTTTGCGGTGCTCACGCAGAACAAATTTCGATTCGATCGATGAGGCTTCTGGCGGTCTCGATAACCTCGTGAGCTTCCTGACGATCAGCGAGGTAGCACTTTCAGCGGGGTTGTCGGCGGGGAGTTCAAGATCATCACTTTTCTTACTTTCCTCATGTTTGACTTGACAAACATGGATTTGAGATTGGGGAGAGGTTTTGTGGCAAGGATTCTTCCCCAACATCATCAAGTAGGATTCGATCCAGTAAGAAACTTGAATACTCTCTTTTTCTCAATAATGTCCTTATAAAGGCGGCATCCTTGACATCATTCGGGGTGAGTTTCCAACATATCTAGGTGTTGCCATGCCCTGACAGGTTGGTTGAAGTATTGAGTTTCTGAGACATATCTCCTTATGCTGCAATTTTGAATCTGAGCTTCAAGTTTATACACTTCGATGTATTGTCTTTCTTGGAGTAAAGATCCTGGCATTATCCTGATCTCGCTTTGCGATATCATACATCATAAAGTTCTCACTAATCTCTTTTGTCATTGATCTTGTGAGAATGGTCATGACTTGATTATTAGTAGTATCCCATGCTTCAAATCTGGGTCATCTTGGCGAGGGCGGGTTTAGAGCCGGGACGGGTATCCCATCTTACCTTGTCGAGAGATGTACATTTTCATAGACCTTGACCACGGCAAGTAGTTGTTGTCATCAAGTCTATGATTTGTGTAAGATGAAGAGTCGGTGACCCCGGTCTGTGAGGCGGTGGGACTCAAGCGAGGTGAGGAAGCTTGGATAATGAAGACATTCTTGATTTAGCGAAGTGCGAGAATTTGTAGCGGATTCAAGGGTTTAAGGCTCGATACCATGAAGAGAGTTTGAGAAAGTAAATAATACTTGAGTAAACTTCAACTTGGTTTATTCATCAAATGGAAGAGGTATAAATAGTTACAATTGATGGGAGATACTAGCTAGCTTGGGCGGCCACTAGATGGGCGGCAAGCATGCATGTACAAGTAAAAGTAAAAGTATGTCTATGACATAAAGTAACTAGAGTTTGACATATTAATTGTTTATATGTACCACAATTAATATGTCCTTTTACAAATAAAGTGTACAAATAATGTATACACGAAATACTAAATATTACATATTATTTGATATGTAATATTTCCTTGATATGTAATATTTCCACAGAATGACCAACCCACGCTCGATCAACAAACCCTTACTACTCAAATCGTTCACCTTACCCGGCAGACTATAAAAGAGCCTTATCTTCTTCAACGGAATACGCACCAACTCCTGCCCACCAGTGGCATAAAAAGCATAAAAGTAAAAGAGGGCCGAAAGGGTAGGTTCGAGCCCTAGAATGTGGTTCGGTGCTATGAAAGCCGAAATAATTCTAGCTACCCCCAAAGCAAGATCACTGGGCATCGCTTGGACTGCCTCTAAGAATTCCACAAAGAATGGGTCAAAAAGAGGCCGTATCCCATTATAAATCGAGTCAAAATGGACCAATACCCGGTCCAAGGATCTCTGTAGCCGACCCTAAGCTCATCCTTCCCCTCCATGAAGAAATACCGATAAGCATCATAAGTATCAAATGCTCGAAGAAGAGAAGTCGGTGCAGGTGAGGATTCTTATCCTTCTCTTTCCACGAGTAATAACTCCTTTTATCAAAAGCACTCTGACGCGACTTCTCCTGGTCAAAAGAGCTCACTACAGGAGCTTCAGCTCGCACCACCTCATTAGCATGATCGGCCGAGACACCGATGCTCGCCCCTCACCCATTGCTCGCGCTACCAGAATCCATTAACTACAGAGGAAGAGCAAGGTGGATAATTAGTCGCGTAAACCCAAAATCGGGCCGAATTGTCCACACCGGCAAACTCAACACCTTGCTCCCCCTAAGTCCAAGTGTCGCCAAGCGGAACCCTAACCCTAACCCTTAGGAAAAAATATGAAGAATGAGGAAAAGCTACCGGAAACGATACACGGCCGGAACTTGGTGCACGACTCACGCAGATCATCGGAAGAACAGATAAAAACATACATTTAAGCGCAAGGTTACACATCAAATTCAACCTAACCATGGGAAAAACAAGAAAGCTCACCTCGAACGGTTGAACAGAAAAGATCAAGATCGCACGAAATTACGCCGGAAACCTCAAGCTGCTGGCCGTAAAATCCTACGTATGGAATTGCTCCGATTGTCGAAGAAACGCCCAATTATTATAGGGCCTCAGTTTTATATTGGGGGCTCGAACACTTGACAGGATGTTTTTGAAATTCAAAATTCAAATTATTAAAGAGATAACCCCTTGATATACGCAATCATTATGATAGTTGTTATTAGATCGTACTGTCTTAAAAGACACGGCTCTGACAATGTTCAACGATAGTAAACCCTTCCGAGCTCGTGCCAACCTCATGGAGCTCGCCCTCGAGTGAATCTATTTTAAGCCTAGGTGCTTTGGCACGTCACTGTGCGGACACGTCCACGAGCGTTCAAGCACCTAAAACCTGGTCGCTTTGGCACGACACTATGCGGACACGCCCACGAGTGTTCAAGCACCTAAGACCGGCCGCTTTGGCACGGCACTGTGCAAACACGCCCACGAGCGTAACGCGCCTAAGCCTATTTTAACACGGCGCAGTGTAGACACACACTCGAGCGTAAAGCACTCAAGCCCGGCGTACGGAAAATCAGTAGAAACTTACTCCTTGACGTATTCATGAGTGAACCATGAATAAATCAATGAGTATAGGGCCATTGATATGCCAAAAACCGGCAAAAGCCCACGGATCCGAGGCCTGGCCCAACATAAGCCTAGCAAAGGATAAAGCCCATGGCCCAACTCGCCCGCTAATCGTAAGCTGAGCCACATCAAAGGAACAGAGCCCACACAAGCTCTCAGCCGAGACAAAAGACAACGATCCGCCAACAAACAACTCAGCTCAGATATCGGGAGATGATCAGTTTGCCCCATCTCACCCCCAGCTCGGACAAAGCCCAAGGTTAAGCAAGCCATCACCAGCACGGAGCTCGCAGCGGCCTCAACATAAGGCCGTCTATCAGAGCTCGCCTAACGAACACACACATTTAAACTGGTCTATTGTAAGCGTAGACTATGTCATCTATAAATAGCGGTGTCCCCCCACACACCAGAACTACGTCATTGGCTTGACCCCTCACACTTGAGGGTATTAGGCGGCCACCTCGACTCAGCCAAAATCCCCCCAAAACACCCTATTTTCAATGTATTTAGATCTTCATAATGTTCTTGATATAAAATGACATAAAAGATACGATTTTTTGCCTAGTCTGCTAGATATCCACCGCCTAATCTTGTTTGTAATAATTCCGACATTATCATGTAGTAACATTAAAAAAGTAGTAGTAACAACCGATAAAATTCCTCCTCAAAAAAAAAAAAAAAAAAAAAACGATCAAATAGATGTAGTTACAGCAAAAAAATGTAGTAACACTGATATGGATCGAAGATGGAGTAATTTTGCATCAAATTGTAGATAAAGTGAGTATTTTGTTTTACATTAAAATAAAAAATGTATAGTGATAATTGATGTGTAAATCATAGAGAATTGATTGGCGGTTATGATAAATGATGAAAAATTAATTAAATAATATCATGGAGTAAATGCCAAGATCATGAATATACTTGAGTGTAGCTTCATGAAATGGTAATCCGGAAATAATTTGATCAATCCGAAAAGCTTATGAAAAATATTTGATCAATCCCAAAATTCAGTTCCGTAATTTATGAAATATGGTAACACTGAATATTTTTTCCTCTTTTCTTTTTGATAGAAAAGCATTAAATGCCAGATTTTTATAGATTGTAACCGAATGTGAAGGAGTAAATACTAAGATCATGGAATATCATGACTTTAATTTATAAATAGTAATAAAAAAGGTATTGTTGGGAGATTATTAAATTTTTGTCCTGATTAAATTCAGTTTCCTTCCGGTCTGATTTATTAGTAAATGTGTTATTCTTGGCAAAAATATATAGTTTCTTTGGGTAAAATTTTGGAGGTTTATGTATGTTGCAAGAACACATTTTTTTTTTGTTGAAAGGAGAACAAAAATTTATTCCTTCAATTTTAAAAATCCACAATGTCACGACTGCTTTGTCTGCTATTGATGAAATCCCTCTTGCTTATGTTGGAAACATTTATGTGTCATTATTTTTAGGGGTTCTATTTGGACCCCCTTATTTACTACTTGCACCACATTAATGAATTATTTTTTTTACTTTCACACACCACGTAATTACTACTTACACAACATAAAAATAACAAAAATTTAAAAACTACACTTTAGTCCCTAAAATTATACAAAACACTAAAATAAGTACTAATTAAATAACAACTACTACATACATACCCCTTTTCTTCTCCCACCACTTTAATTCAAAAACTCATTAACCTTCTTCCCCAAAAACCTCCCCATCGGCAGTTACAAAAAAAAAACTAAAAATTGAAAGAGAAGAGAAGAGGAAGAAGAAGGGAAGAAGAAGGGAGAGTGGATTTCGAAGTGTAGAAGAAAAGAAGAAGGAGAGAAGAATAATCAATTCAATCTATTCAAGGTATGTGAATTTTTGAAAATGTGTTTGAATTTTTGTGAATTTGTGTTTAAATGGAAGTGAATTTGTGTTTGATGTAATGGGTTTATATTGTATGTAATGGGTTAGTATTTGGATGTAATGGGTTAGTTGGATTGATGTTTTTTGGGTTGTATTTTGGTTTTCGGCCATTTTTCGGTTGGAAGGCCGGAGAAGATGATGAAGCAGGGGCGTCGGTGTGGCGGCGCCCGTGGTAGGTTTCAACGTCATCCACAGGCGTCCCGGCTTTGTGTGTGGGAAAATAAGGTAAGCCTTGGAGCATTTGGTATAGGCGATGTCGTAGTTGTTTACAACGTCGATCGAGGAGTGACGTGTCGTGACGAGATATCAAATTTTATTTCTTTAAAACGTCAGTTATGTTGTCGTTGTAATATGTTGGGCAACGTCAGGGGTGATGACGTTTTAGAACATTGGCTTGGCAATTTGTTAGCTCTTAAGCGTCGATGGTGTGGGCGTTATAAGACTGTGAAACGGCTGGTCTTGGTGGCGTTCGAAGATTTCCATGCCAATGTCTTGCACCATAAACGTCACTGGTGATGACGTTGTAAAGGCTTGTTCAACGTCAGTACTGGTGACGTTTGAGGGCAGATTAGGGTTTAGAGTTAGTTTAGAGGTTACATTGGTTAATTGATTACCATAATTTCATTAATAGGTTGTTTTATATAGGTTATTTTGTGCCCCTACATGTTGTTGTTTTATGCCTTTTTTATAACTTGTTTATGGTTAGTCTCTTTTATGAGTTTGTTTATGAAATTATTGTTAATGTTACATTGTATGAGGTTTATGTCTTATCCTTGAGCTTTGTTTATAAATGTCTAATTTCTATGTTAGTTGATTTCTTCATTTGGTGACATTTTATTTCTTGTATCATGTGTAGGAAATTATGACTAAGGCAGTGCAGTAAGGCTATGCAACTTTGAATAGCGATGAAGGTACATGATGGATCAAGGTGGTGCGGAAGCACCACTCGAAGCTCAAGTTTAGCCTAGTATTGTTTGAACATACAAGTGTGCCATATAAAGAAGGAGTAAATGACTAAAGAATGTGCAAGCGAGAGATAGGACATGCGAATGAGCCAAGCGAGGTGGTTTATGAGAGATAGATGAGGTAGTTGAGACCAGAGTCGGTTGAAACACGTTTGGAGTGGAGGCTCCTTCACTTACATTGAGACCGTTACGAGATGATAGTGTCGAGGCAGGCGTTGAGTCTGTTGAGACACGGTTGGGAGTGCGAGGCTCCTTCACTTCTGATTGATTCAGTGTTGGGCCCTGCCAGTGAGTCGAGTGGAGATGGAGACACAATCGAGTGCGACCTCATGCAGGGCGATTGATCGATTGCAGATTCTAAATGCTCTTGGTGCCACCACCGAGTCGAGTGGAGATGGAGACACAATGATCGGGAGTGCAACCTCATTCAGGGCAGTTGAGCGATTGTGGATTCCAAGATCTTGTTGGGAGCCACCACCGAGTCGATGGAGATGGAGACAAAATCGAGTGCGACCTCTCCTTCCAGGGCGATTGACCCGATTTTGGATTCCAAGATCTTGTTGGGGCCACCATGAGTCGGTGGAGATGGAGACACAATCGGAGTGCAGCCTCATTCAGGGCGATTGATCGATTGCGGTTTCTAATCTGCTTTGGTGCCATTCTGAGAGAGAGCCAATCGAGCCGGGGCCACTATAGGTGAGGCATCAGGTAATGCTGGTGCATGTATAGGACAGACATCCCGAAGTGCCGGGGCACCGGCGGCGAGGCGGTGAGAGTGTTTACAATACGGCGGTGATGATGGTGTGGTGGTAGACAACGATGTTCTATTGGGGAAGGATTGGAAGGAGCATGTTGGTTCTGGCGTTGTTGAATAAGAATGTATGTTTTTAGGTTTTATAATCTTATTACATATTTGTGAACTTATATTTGTTCACATATCTAACTTTATATATAAACTCATTTGAAACAGGACCGATGTATAATTGGATGTAAGCGGTACACATCTTCCTTGAAGATATGGAAGATTGATGCGAGAATGTGATGGCGAATTCAAGGCAAAGTGAGAGCTAACCCGTTGTACAATCTGGTATAATCTTCATATAGCCAAGCGAATCGTGTGGTAGTTTGTGCTTTTGTTGAGAGGTGGAATCGGTAACAAACACTTCCATTTGCCATTCGGTGAGATGGCGATCACATTAGGCGATGTCCGATATATCACGGGATTACCGGTTGATGGAATGGTCATGAACTATGAATTTGCAAAGAGAGGACCCAGATTACATTTGTTCACGAGTGTTAGGGATTCCAATAGCGAGGCGTGACAAAGGAGTTAGAACATGTTGGTGGACTACATTTGTCCAAAAGTTGGCTAAAAACGATCTTGTGGGGTAAATACGGTGTAAGCAATCGGGGTGAGGCATCGAGTTCGGTCGGCTGCGTCGATAGTTATTGTGGATCAAGCTGTGCACGGATATCTGTTGTATCTTCTTGCATGTGCTTTGATGCAAGACCGTAGTGGGGATAAGATAAACATTAACTACCTTCATTTTCTACGGGATCTGGATAAGGTTGGTGATTGGGCTTGGGGTGCTGCCACACTGGCAAATCTTTACCGACAGCTATCGAAGGCCACTAGGAATAGTACTGTTGGAATTTCTGGATACCTAACATTGCAGGAGGTAACACTTGTTTTTTACATTTTTTTTGTTTTTAGTGTTTAAAGAAATATTTTGTAATATGTGTTTTGCAAGCATGGGTGTACGAACATTTTCCTTCATTGCGACCTCCACCAAACACGAAATTCATTGAAGGGGAGATGGTACGGACATTAAAGTGGAAACATGTTACGGGAATTAATGACACTGTGGCATTGTCATCGTTAAGGCATACAAGAGAGGACTTGGACTTGATGGAGGCCCGAGAAGTAAGTTAACTAAATTTATCTTGTAGGTTGTAACTTGTCTGGTTCTGTTCAACTTACATTATCTTCTATTTTGTAGGTTGTTTGGGATGCTTATCGGCAATTTAGAACGGTGCCTGAGAATGACGTATGTTGGTTCTATGGGTGCATAAGGACATTGGACATTGAAGAGGTGTATCACCCAAACCGTGTCGTCCGTCAATTTGGCCATATTCAAGCTATCCCTCAGTCACCAATTCTTCCAAAGGCATCGAATCGAAGCGGGTAGGCGAAACAGTACAATGTCACTCATGAATCACGCGACGATGACTGTATCCATTTTGCAAATCATCTAGTCAATAAGGAACAAAGGATGAGAAAAGCCAGGTTTGATTGGGAATGCACGTCTGAGTATATGACTTGGTATCGAGGTGTTGCCGTGCGTCGTTTGACCGGTGTCAGCAAAAGAAAGCAACGAGATTCAAGAGAGGTATTTGAATATACAATCTATTTTGTTGTTTCCTTTTTCAATTTAATGAACGTTTTTATGTTTAACATGTAGGAGGATGAATGCAAGGGTAGAGTGATTGATGCGGTACGAGATGCGAATGAAAATGCTTCTAAAAAAAGCAAAAAGGATTTAGTGAAAGCGCTTCAGATGGCAGAAGAGTTCCTGACTACAGGTGCATGTACACAAGATGTTGAAGATGACGGTGTCGAAGCCCAAGAATCTAGTCATATACAAGCTCAAAGACCAAAGAAGCGTTCGAGGACCGCGAAAAAGACTTAGTTGTCTTATAGCATTGACACATTTATAACTTTGACACATTTATTACTTTCATAAGTTTAATGTTTGGGTTGTTTAAAATGGTGATTAGATTTAGTATTTGGATTTTGTAGACTACATTGGCTTTGGTTTGGTTTGTTTTTTTATTCCCCGTTGAATTGCTATTTGTTCGTATGCGATTTGGGTTATTTGGCCTTTGATATTTGAATTGGTGTCACTTGAATTGGTGTGATCTATGGGCTTTTGCTATTTGAATTGGTGTGACTTGGTATTTTTGGCCTGTGTTATTTGAAATGCCATTTCTTGGTTACATTTTTAGAAGCTACCCACACCGGCGTTCATGGCACACTGATGTATAACATTTATATGATAAAAATTACGATATTTTATATATTTTATCAACTCTTTCTATATAAAATATAAGAAATTATAACGATAATCTTATGTAATATCAATAGTTATGAATAAGTCTAAAATAATATAAAAATCTAGTAAAAGTAATAAAAGTTATAAATTTTGTACGGTTTAGTAACCGGAGTGTAAGTGTCGATTTACGTGGGTGTTTTTGGTGTTTATTGCAGATTTTTAGATAAACCAAAACCCGAGTGGCGACACTTTTGAAGTTAAAACATGTCTTTTGAAGGAAGTAAGGAAGTGCCACGAGATTAAGAATTCAAGTGGATCATCAATTCGTAGTATTATTATCGAATTATATTTTAAACGAACAAATGGCCCATCAAAAAGGCATTTTCTGAAGAAGATTCCTTCATGAAAGTTATAGATCTTTTGAAGAGCTTTCCAACGCTTCTTGAATTATGTCATTTGGAGATCGAGAGCTCAAGTTATGATATTATCAAGTTTCAGATCAAGATTTGGAAAAATGCTACCCGGATTAACCCCGGATCGATCCGGCTTATCTGATAAGGAAACATAAAGATGATTAATATGTGGTTATGCAGAGGATAAGCCTGGGGGATAATATTTTTTATTCCCGGATCGATCCGACCTAACTCCGGATCGATCCGGCCTTGAAAATTTCTCCTATAATCTGACATTCATGCGGTATTTGTTGGAGGAGGTTCCAAAATATATATACTAGCTTACATATATATATATATATATCTTCTAATCTCTTAAATTAGTAGTAGTAATGTATATATTAGTAGGCATTATGCCATAAATAATGTAGAAGCCGTAG
Organism: Gentiana macrophylla; assembly: GCA_026214975.1. Taxonomy (NCBI): domain Eukaryota; kingdom Viridiplantae; phylum Streptophyta; class Magnoliopsida; order Gentianales; family Gentianaceae; genus Gentiana; species Gentiana macrophylla. The sequence continues at coordinate 53,260,007 of CM047810.1, read as the reverse complement.
TATCTTTGTAATGCTTGGGCGGTTATCGGGAGTTCGATGTTGAAGAAGTTGTTGTAATTTCGGGAGAATCGGCCTCTAAATCAATGATTGTAACTTTGGTAATATTCTAAAGTTTTATGTTTGTTGTTTATATGTTTTTTATAATGTTAGTAGGCTAAATCTATAACTAGCCAAGATATGTAATTGAAATATTTCAATCTTTTTGGTAAAATGGATGATGACTATAACTAAAATTGATTAAAATTGAATTTGATGAATCTTTTTCTACTTGAAATGTATTGAAAATATTAAGTATTAGCGTAATTAACCAATATGAATCGCACCATAACCTAATGATGAACTAAGCGGTGAAGTTAGGATATGAGAAAAGGTAGAAAAACCGGAGGGTAAAAATGGCCGAGTGAAAGCGTGACAATGTAATCCTATTTCCTACCGGGGTAGAATTGTTTTATCTTTTGAAAAAAACACTTCTTGAAATTATCTGTGCTCGAGATCTAATTACGTTAATTCACCCGTTACGATCAAGATCCTTAACATTGACCGCGTGACAAAGCGGAGTACCCAATCTTTTGGATGACATTGGGCGATTGATGAGACATATAGCGATTTAAATGCGCTCGTGTGAGAGGAAGCTGTTGGTGAGAGTGCACCGTTTCACATATTCAATTGGACCTAATAAAAGGAAGAACAAGCACATCCATTAAACTAAAAAAGATTGAATAATTCAATTACATATATCTTGGCTAGTTCTATAATAATTATTAGTATTTAATATATTGGTATCTATATATCTATATATTTATATATTTTACTATTTATGTATTACTATATATATTTATGTATTTATATATATTATATTAGTTTAGTTTTAATTTATGCATGTATTTTCTGTTTATTAGTATAGTAGTGACTCGTATGATAAACCTGCGATTTAGATTGAGTTAATAATAGCTTTTTGGTGTTTAACCACACTTAAAAGAATTACCACGTTCCCTGAGGATTCGACACCTGACTCACCATACTAGCACTACAATTTGACCCGGTACACTGCCGGTAAGGATTGTAATAGTCTAGAAATAGTCCGTTAGCTTTTGGCGCCGTTGCTGGGGAACGTCGCTAATTTTTCTTTGTGTCTATGGTTACTACTTGTATCGACTCAAAATTCTAGAGGATAAGTCAACACTTTTTCTTATCTCATTTCTATTTTATTTTTAGTTGGTATCTACCTTATTTTAGTTACCAATTTTCTTCTTCTACCAAAGTCGAGTATTTTCTATTTTAGTTAGTTGATGACCGAAGTGGTAAGACTCCACTCACTCCTTATCGGCTGACATAAACAATTCTGAAAAGGCGGCTAAGAGTAGAGAGTAAACGTAGTCAAAACAGCCAAGGACTTCTTGGCGGATCTCCATAAGAATCATCTTCAAATCGAAATCTGAAAATGGCGAAACCGGTGATGAAACACTGAACAAGGGCTAGATCATGCTCAAGGGCATGGACAACACCTATTAACCTAATAATAATCAAAATCCTAATAATAGGAATAATCGAAATCGGAACCGGAATAATCGTAATAACCCACAAAACCGAGACCTATACATTTATCGGACCATAGAAGGAACCGGACTAATAATCCCATTCTTTTACCCAATGAAGGAAGCGAACAATTTGAAATTAAATCTCATCTTTTGGTTTAATTGACACAAGAGCCCAATTTCTAGGAGAGGATGATGAAGATCCACATCATCATCTCTATCTTTCAAGAATTGTTGTGCAATCTGACCAAAAGTCAAAGGTACTCATCGTGAGTTAACGAGAATGTCTATGTTTCCTTTTTCTCTAAAGGGCGAGCACGAGATTGGTTTATGTCTCTTCCACATCACTCATTGACTAGTTGGGAGGATATTCAAACCGAATTTTGAAACAATATTTCACTCTGGATGAAACTTGGAATTAAAAGTCGAGGTTGCTAACTTTAGACAAGGATCGAAGAAGCGGCTTAGAATGCACAGGAGAGATTTAAAAAAGCTGTTAAGAGCTTGTCCCGACCATGGTTATTCCTTAGATATGCAAATCCAACTTTTCCGTCGTAAATTACGAAAAGACTCACGTACGGATGTAGATCATGCATGTGGTGGTTCTTTAATGATGAGTGAAGCACAAGCAGTTTTGATGCTATAGAAAAGATTTCCAAAAATAATAGAATGTGGGAAACCGGTTCTAGCACGGAAAAAGTAGCTTTGCGGGAGAATGTACATCTAATACATAAGTTCTAGCACATTTGGAGAATTTGAGTAGGAAATTTGATGGCCTACAATCTAACAAAAACCTAAGTTCGAAAAAATAGTACACCCAGCTTTGAATACTCAAATCGGGATAATATGCCATTAGGGATTGAAGAACCAAAGGATATTCGAGAGAGGAGGTAAGTTTTCTTGACATAGGAATTTGAACAATGCATATTCAAACTCGTTTAATGCTATTAGAAGAGACCACCCAACTTTTGATGGTGCGAAAACCATAGTAAGCAAGGACAACCGCCATATCCGAGTTCCATATAGGAATTAGTCTAATAATCAAGTTTATCGAGAGATACCTCTAATCGAAATTTACAATCATTACCCGAGATCCTATCCTCGACACACCACTCGAGTATACGATAACTCAAAGTTCAACTCGGCATGCGAAGGGGTTGAAAATGGGAGAAACTAATGGAAAATATGATGGGTGTGGTGTCTACTCAAGCTAAAAATATGGAAACAATGATGACTTCTATGAAATGCAGTCACTAAAGATATGAGTACAATAAAAACATCTATGAGTGGTCATGATACGAGAATGAGGGCGATAGAAGCCTCATTAAGAAATATGGAAGATCATTTGAGTAGGGAAGGTGAGCGTAAAAGCAATAGACCACCGGGAGGATTACCAAGTAACAACTTGAAAGAAATCCGAGAGAGGTAAATCTTGTAGTTACAGTAGAAAACTACTGTGGTAGTAATGGAGTAGAAAACTTGGAAATAATGAAGTAGAAGATGATTTAGATGGTAAGAATGATGAAACTAAAGATGAACATGAATTCAACGATGAGGAAGAAGAAATTATAGAAAATTTCTTGAAAAGAAATAGAAGTGTGGAACACGAAAATGAAGGTGAGAAATGGGTAAAAATCCGAGGATTACGAAAGATCCCATGGATGAAGATTTAAGAAATTTATTCAAGGAACATGTTGGAGTAAATGATCTGAAAACAAGGATGACAAGCGGGAAGAGTTGAAAAAATCTGAAGTAGAGATTGATTAGGGGGCGTTTTAAAGAAAAATTTCAAGATCATGATACATGGCAGCAAGTAGCGCTCAAAGATTTAAGGAGAAGGAAAGAAAATGACTTGGGATCAAAGGTTATAGATTTAGAATCTTTACCTTACCCACCTAAAGATCAAATTAAAAAATAAAAGCGATAAAAGTATGCTCGTTTCCTCAATACTTTTAGTCATCTTCATGTTAATATCCACATTATCGAAGCTCTAGTTAATATGCACGCCTATGGAAAGTTTAGAAAGATATTCTATCAAACAAGAAAAAGTTAGAAGAATATGAGAATATTTGCCTCAATGAAGAATGTTACGCAATTTTACAACATAAATTACCACCTAAAATGAAAGATCTGGTAGTTTTACAATTCCTTGTGAAATTGGAGGATTTTTGTTTAAAAAAGTACTACGTTATCTTGGAGCAAGTATTAATCTCATGTCTTATGAGTGTTAGGTGTGATGCCGAAAGACAATTTTGTAATTGTTTTATTTAATAAATGAAATGATATTATTATTCATATTTATTATTCTCATATTCACCGATGTGACAATAGTATTTACCTTCTGAAAAACCATAAAGTATATTGTTTATGTAATCACTTAACTTTCGTGTATGGGATATACAGGGAGGATTGAGTTAGTGAAGATGTCTTGAAAATACAATTAGCCCGTAGTGAAGTTAATCGAAGTATCGGGTCTCATTTAACGTGCTATTAATGCTTGAGAACACAATAGGTGTGATTGTCTTATCTGGACTTTCGGTTAAGAGAACCTAGTGGGGCATTTATATATGATAGATATATCATATAGAAATTTGGACCGATTTGATTAGAGTTCACGATATAATTCCGTGATCGAGAAGTCTTATCGAATCAATCGATGATCATATTTATGGATATATCTTAATCTGAGGTGATCACGATCAAGCTAGCTTGAATTAGTATGATGTTTGACTTGGCGGTTAAGGATTACACCGAGTGCAATGAGTGCGAATTACCCGTCTTGGCATTGTCTTGGATTGAGTGAGTAGTACGTGTTATCACGAATCACGGAATCCATTCCTTCCATTTATGGAAGTAGATAAACCGATTCCACTTATTTGTTAATCCTAGAAAGCGATCGATCGTGCGAGTTCATATTACAACGATTAGCTACCCGGTGAGTTGTATGAATTAATTGATCACTTTAGGGGTTAATGGTAAATAAGGATAAGAGGTTCTAAAAGGGTTAACGGTAACTTCCGATTTAGAATGAAGCGATCTATGGAGGATTAATCCATATGTAATGATTGTATCAATGGGCGCTTATTATTATTCTCGTGAGGAGATAAATATAATCTTTTAATCGGAGGAGTGCGATCACGGGATTATGGTGGCATATTCACTGTGATTGATTTATCGAATATAATTATTACATTCGTAAGATAATTATTTATTTGATTTATCGAATCGTCGATTATTAGTCCATGGTCCCGACGTGCCTCACATATAGCATAGCTATTATCGGACGTCGAGTCCTAATAATATTAATTTAGTTCTTGTTGGACTTTATTAAAGCGATATGTGAATTAATTGTTTAGTGGACTATTAAATTAGTTGGGCTAAATAATTAAATATGTGGAAAAGACATTTTCTATAATCTTGGCCCAAATTATTGTGTAATGGCAAAATTAATATTGACTAGGTCAATATGTTAAATTTCGCCCCCCTCATTAATATGGAACAAGAAATTATTTTCTTGTGTATTAATAAGACATGTGCATAAAATATTATTGGATAAATATTTATGGAAAGAAATAAAGATAAATATTATTCTAGATTTGTTCTAGAATATTATGGAATTATCTTTTATTAATTGGATTATTTATTTGTAAAATAAAAATCCTTGGAGACTAAGTTTTACTTTCTCAATATAAAGAGAGTTCTTGGCCTTAAGACAATATAAAAATTTAGACCACTCTTGCAAATTAGAGGAAGAATTTTCGACAAGGGTTGGGAAAAATCTTGGAGGTTTTCGGGTAGCATATCGAGAAGGGTTAAGTGAAAATTTCCTTCCACGGGAATTGCTTGGATCACACGTCACGAAGATCGTGGTGCTCTTCACACAAGCTTTTATTCTTTCCTTTGCGGTTCTTCAACTTGGATTTTGAGATCCAGAGGTATGTTCTACAACCCCACTTGATGTAGATCTAGTTATTTTATTACGTGTATTTTATAGATCTAGATCCTTTAAATCGCTTCCGTTGCGGATGATATTACTTACAGTGGTATCAGTCGCCAAGGTGATCTATATTTATACGTATAAAATATTAGATTCTAGGAGTGGTAAAACATGTAGATTTATTTTTGTCCCAATTTTTTTTAAAGGGGGCCGAAAATTTTGTTTTATTTTTTTATGTTATGAATGTCTTGGTTGAAGAGATGGATTGGGGTTGGTACTGTTTACTCGTTAGATCTATTGTAGCTCCTTTGTTTAGTAACAATTGAGCATAGGAATTGTATTTTATTTATGTCAATTTTCGAAATTTATATGTAAAAGTAGCATCTTTTATTGTAATTTTGAATATCCGGGCTGGAAAAGATGAAGATCTTGCTGGAAAATTGAAGATCAAGGTGAAACCCAAGGTATGAACGAGGAGAAACGGATAAAATTTTATTAAAAACTGCTACAGGACTTTTTGCGACGCTGAAAAGCGTCGCTATAAGTCCTGTTCATAAATAATTGCATGCGGCTAAGTTTTTTTTTTGATATGGGGCTGCATGTAAATTTTTTTTTTAACCTAATTCTTTTTATCATTCTGCCGTTTGGCATAACACAAAAAAAAAATAATTTGTGCAGCCGCCAAATTGTAACAAAAAAAAAAAAAAAAAAAAAAAAAAAAAAAAAAAAAAATGGAAAATATTTTTTTTGGTAACAGCCGCATATAATAATAAAAAAAAATTTGTTGGAAAATAATTTTTTTTTGGTAACAGCCGCATATAATAAAAAAAAAAAAATTTTGGATTAATTATAATAAATTGGATTTATTTAATTAAAAAATACATTTTCTCCTCTCGGTGTTAAGTGGTTCGGGATCCGGTTCGAGTTCAAGATTAGAAGATCAAGACTAAAGACAACAAGATTGTAATTTATTTTCCTAGGATAGATTAGATACGAAGTACCAATAATCCATCTCGGTGTTTAAATTTTCCATAATTTATTTTTATATGTTTGATCATAAAATAGATATAAAATCGAATTGCCATGACATCATCATATCATAAATCCACTCCATGCATACATGTAGAATTTTAATTTTGGTAATTAAAATAGGCATGTATACAAACTCGCGTAATTAGTTGAAATTTAATTAATCGTGGTAATTAATTAATTTATTAACTAATTAAAGATCCGAGGGCGGGTTATGAAATCGTTAAGCCTTTGGTGTGTCCTCGGTGAACGCCTTAAAGCCCAAAGCGAGATCAAGTTTTCAATTAAGTAGTGTCTACGAGATTGAATGATGGTAAAAAACAATAAATCTTGGATAAAAGCAGTTCGCTTTATGGGTTGGGTGGTCAAGCGAGCTAGGCTCGACCGACTTAACCCTCTGAGTGTGATGTATGCGCGGGGTCGGCAAGACTAAGCTACACCAGCAGCGGAGGGGTGATTTCTTCTTATCTCGATGGGGCTCTCTTGACCCGACTTAGTCCGGCTATCACGTATGTTCCAACGAATAGGGCGGGTAGAAGCTTGCTACGTTACCGACACCATTCGGAATCCTTGATTCGATGTGCTTTTATGTTAACATCAAAAGGCGTGGTTAGTTAACCCACCACCACTTCCAAAATATTGAGTGGGAGCGGGGAGGCGGCAGCCAACCCCCACGGCCTCTCTATAGATACAAGTAAGTGAGAAAATGGTGGCGCCTCGAGCGCTTTGATTCGTCCCCACAGGATGGTGTTCACCCTATCAACATTCATGGCTTGGTCTCCGAAAGGATAGGATTTACGGGTACTCGTTGGGTCAGCGACCTATCTAAGGCAGCACACTCGGGCGTACATAAGAGATCCGATATAGTAGGTCACACTCATAAAGGATATTTTGGATAATATCTAGGCTAAAAGGAAGGTAATCAATGAATAAAAGGATGTTCGATTCTCGTGGGATGTTCGATTCTCACAAGTTATTCATTGATGAGATTGTCTCGATTTAACCGTCATCTCTTTGACCTACCACTAGGCGGCACTGAGATCACGAGGTTAAAACAACTTGGAATAGTAGAGTAGACTTATCTTTTAGTTTACAATTCTAAAATAAATTATATAGTAGTGTTAAACTTGAATTAATACATGTCATTTTATTTTAAAAGAAAATGTGCACTCAAATTTACCTTTCTTGTCACGAAAAATTAACGAAACAACTTTAAGAAATGGAAGAGTAACTTAAGCGTGGTACTCACATATGAGAATGTGCAACATGTACTCACTTCGAATGACCTACGGTGGTGATCCAAAAACACAGGTATACACGAGATCGAGCAGTATGTCATTTGGATCGAAGCGAGATAACCGGGCTCGTGGGATCATCTTGGCGGCGATGTCGGAGGTTATTAGGACCCAGTTGAAGAGTTTGAGACGCGGGGAGAAATCATCACGAAACTTACTTCGATGTTTGGATCACTAGCAATCAAGCATGACCACGATGCCATAAGGATGGTATTAACACGAAATTGAAGAAAGGACAAGCGGTGAATGGTCATGTTTTGAATATGATCGATTACTTCAATGACGCCGGTATTCATGGATCAATGTTCGATGAAGCAACTCAACTCTCAATGATTTTGGAATCGTTGACTCACGAGTTTATCCCGTTCAAAACTTCGATGTCGATGGGCAAACATGAATTGACCATGACACGAGATCTTGAATGAGCCCGACTATCTCGAGGCTTACTATCGAAAGATAAGGTCAAGTAGGGGATAAGAATCTTTGAAGCCAATTTGGCGAAGCAGTCATCAAACAAGCCTAAGGCCAAACCAAAGAAGAAGGGTAATTTTGCACCGTGCCCAAGCCAATGAAGAAAAGAAAGCCAAGAAAGTTGGCGAGGCCAAGCCCAAGGCAAATGCTTTTCTTGTAAGGAGGTAGGACATTGGAAACGCTATTGTCCGGATTATCTTCGTGATGTGAAAGATGGCAAAGTCAAAGTGTCGTTTTGGAAAGATAAGAAAGGTAATTTGGAATTACTATTCTTGGAATCTTTTAATGTAGCTAAAGATGTGTCCACTTGGATACTTGATCTGGAGAGCTACTAACCATGTATGTTCTTCATTCTGAGAATCTTAGTTAGTATGAGGAGTGGAAGAGGGTTCTCAGTGATGCGAGTAGGCCTTTGGGAGCTCATTTAAGCTAAAGCGATGGGAGCTATGGACTTGCATTTTAATAATAGAATTTTACATTTAGACAATGTTTATTTTATTACCAATTTAGGGAGAAATTTGATTTCTCATTACTGCCTTAGTTGAACAATCATTTTACTGTTTCAAATTTGAATGGTGAATTTGTTATTTGAAGAATGGCTTTGAATTATGTTCAACTATAAATGAAAGCAGTTTATATTTTATAAGACCACATAAAGCTCCCTACTTATCTTGAAATGTTAAAAGCTGCTCATCAAAGATCTGCTAAAAAGCGAAAGTTTCTCAAGTAAAGAAGATAAAACATACTTGTGGCATCTAAGGCTCGGCCATATTTCCTTGGAAAGACTCAAAAGACTAGAAAAGGCTCAAGCCTTAGGTGAGTCATCTGTTGACACCTGCTTGTCGATCTGCGAGTGTTGCTGGAGGAAAAATGACTAAGCGTCCCTTCTCATCAAAGGGTAATAGAGCCACGGGAACTCTAGACTTAGTGCATTCGGACCTTTGTGGTCCGATGAGCGTACAAGCTAGAGGCGGATCTGATACTTTGTGACTTTCATTGATGACTACTCGAGATTCGGTTATGTTTATCTGCTGCATAGGAAATCTGAGGCTTTTGGAAAGTTTAAGGAGTTCCAAGCAGAAGCCGAAAGGCAACTAGGCAAGTCATTGAAATGCCTTCGCTCGGATCGTGGAGGTGAGTATTTAGATACTGAGTTCATTGACTCTTGGTGAAAAGGAATTTGTTTCCAGCGTTCAGCGCCTAGGACACCTTAGCAAAACGGAGTTGCTGAGAGGAGAAACAGGACATTGATTAACATGGTTAGATCAATGATGAGCTACGCCTCACTACCTATATCCTTTTGGGGTTATGCTTTAGAAGCAGCGGTCTACATTTTGAATGCAGTGCCGTCCAAGTCTGTCGAAAAGTCACCACTTGAGATGTGGTCGGGACATTGCGAAAGCATGCGTCACTTCCGCATATGGGGTTGTCCTGCACATGTGCTGATGGACAAGACTACCAAGCTACAATCACGTACCAAAGTATGTTTGTTTGTAGGCTATGCAAAAGGTACACGTGGTGGTCTATTTTACGATCCGGAAGATAACAAAGTGCTAGTCTCGACTAACGCTACGTTTTTGGAGGAAAGTTATATGAAAGACCACAGACCTCAAAGTAAAATTGTACTAGAGGAATTACTCTCCGATGGCGTCGAGGCCTATTGTAGGCTCTTGATGTTCTGTAAACAACACTACTAATACAAGCTGTCACTTCCGATATTCTGTTCCACTGAGGCGTCTTTGCGAGAGTGGTTCGGCCACCGGTTGATGCGGCATGGATTTAGAGGCAAGCGTGAGTAAGCCTCGATGGGGTGGAAGATGATCCTCCGACCTATAAGAAGGCCATATTGGATCATGATAAGGATAAATGGATTGACTCAATGAATCAAGAGATGAAGTCTATGTACTCTAACTTTCGGTTTGGAAACTTGTAGAACTTCCTCGGGTGAAAGGCCCGTTGGATGTAAATGGCTCTACAAGCGAAAGAGAGGAGTAGATGGGAAGGTCGAAACCTTCAAAGCACGGTGGTAGCCAAAGGTTACACACGAGAGAGGTATTGACTACGAGGAAACCTTCTCACTGTGGCCATGATGAAAACCATCCGCATCCTCGGCTTTTCGATTCTTTGCATGCCTGGATTATGAAATCGGCAAATGGATGTTAAGAAAGCGTTTCTAAGCGGCTTTCTCGGCGAGAAATCTATATCACGACAACGGAAGGATTCATTGAAGAAAGGCGAGAGCACATGGTGTGCAAGTTGCTCGAGATCCATTTATGGGTTGAAGCAAGCATATCGTTCTGGTATCATAGATTCGATCACACGATCAAGTCTTATGATTTGAACAACACTTTCTTTGAATCTTGTGTGTACAAGAAGGTTATCAAAGATAGTGTTGTATTTCTAGTGTTATGCGTTGATGACATACTCTGGTTGGCAGCGATAAGGGGATGATGTCCGGCGTGAAAAGTTAGTTGACCACGCAATTCCAAAGAAGGATTTGGGAGAAGCGAGTTATGTTATAGGGATCCAAATTATAAGGGATCGCAAGAACAAGATGTTAGCTCTGTCCCAAGCAACTTATATAGATAAGGTCTTGTGCGCTTGATATGGAGAGCGCATAAGAAGGGTTTTCTACCAACCCGTCACGGCGTTTACCTCTCTAAAGACTCGAGGGCCTCAAACTCACGAAAGAAATTGAAGCTATGGGAAGAGTGCCATATGCCTCATTGTTGGTAGTCTTATGTATGCTATGAGGTGTCACGAGACGACATTTATTCTGGCGTTGGATTAGTCGGCCGTTTTGAGTCAAATCCAGAGCGGCGCCTTTGGGCGATAATAAAGAATCTCATCAAATATTTGAAGAGAACCGAAATTATATGCTCGTCTATTCGAGTGGGAGTTTGGAGCTAGCGGGTACACGATTCGACTTTGATCAGGCAGAGATGATTCTAAATCTACCTCTGGTTCGAGTGTTTACGCTTGGTGGCGGTCTTGATAGAATGGAGAAGCCAAAAGCAATCCAGCCTGGTGATTCAACAATGGAAAGTGAATTCATAGCCGCCTCGGAGGCGACTAAAAGCGATTTGGTTAAGAAAGTTCATCGGTAGTTAGGCGTTGTCCCGAATCTTGAAGATCCTATTCCTCTCTATTGTGATAACAATGGGGCCATTGCCAACTCTAGGGAACCTCGAAAGCCGATGAAGTCGAAGCATATAGAGAGAAAATCTTTGGGTGATCAGCGATTTTGTCGATAGAGGACATTTCCGTCAAGAAAATCGCCTCCGCCGATAATCCTGTGATCCATTCACCAAGGCATTTGTCGATTGAAGCTTTTAGTCGACACTTGGAGAATATAGGTATTAGAGACATGACTCATTTGCTTTAGAGCAAGTGGGAGTGATAGTTTCTTTGTATTTAAATAATAGGGTGTGCTCTAAAACAATTAATCACATGCTTTTAGTGCAAGTGGGAGATTGTTAGGTGTGATGCCGAAAGACAATTTTGTAATTGTTTTATTTAATAAATGAAATGATATTATTATTCATATTTATTATTCTCATATTCACCGATGTGACAATAGTATTTACACTACATAAAACCTAAAGTATATCGTTTATGTAATCACATAACTTTCGATGTATGGGATATACGGGAGGATTGAGTTAGTGAAGATGTACTTAAAATACAATTAGCCCGTAGTGAAGTTAATCGAGAGTATTGGGTCTCTCCTTTAACGTGCTATTAATGCTTGCCCACAATAGGTGTGATTGTCTTATCGGACTTTGGTTAAGAGAACCTAGTGGGGCATTTATATATGATAGATATATCATATAGAAATTTGGACCGATTTGATTAGAGTTCACGATATAATTCCGTGATCGGAAGTCTTATCGAATCAATCGATGATCATATTTATGGATATATCTTAATCTGAGGTGATCACGATCAAGCTGCTTGAATCGATATGAGGTTTGACTTGGCGGTTAAGGATTACCTTTGAGTGCAATGATGCGAATTACCCCATCTTGGCATTGTCTTTTGGATTGAGTGAGTAGTACGTGTTATCACGGAATCTGGAATCCATTCCTTCCATTTATGGAAGTAGATAAACCGATTCCACTTATTTGTTAATCCTAGAAGCGATCGATCGTGCGAGTTCATATTACAACGATTAGCTACCCGGTGAGTTGTATGAATTAATTGATCACTAGGGGTTAATGGTAAATAAGGATAAGAGGTTCTAAAAGGGTTAGCGGTAACTTCCCGATTTAGAATGAGCGATCTATGGAGGATTAATCTATATGTAATGATTGTATCAATGGGCGCTTATTATTATTCTCGTGAGGAGATAAATATAATCTTTTAATCGGAGGAGTGCGATCACGGGATTATGGTGGCATATTCACGTGATTGATTTATCGAATATAATTATTACATTAGTAAGATAATTATTTATTTGATTTATCGGACGATTATTAGTCCATGGTCCCGACGTGCCTCATATATAGCATATCTATTCTCGGACGTCGAATCCTAATAATATTAATTTAGTTCTTGTTGGACTTTATTAAAGCGATATGTGAATTAATTGTTTAGTGGACTATTAAATTAGTTGGGCTAAATAATTAAATATGTGGAAAAGACATTTTCCATAATCTTGCTTAATTATTGTGTAATGGCAAAATTAATATTAACTAGGTCAATATGTTAAATTTACGCCCCCTCATTTAATATGGAACAAGAAATTATTTTCTTGTGTATTAATAAGACATGTGCATAAAATATTTATTGGATAAATATTTATGGAAAGAAATAAAGATAAATATTATTCTAGATTTGTTCTAAAATATTATGGAATTATCTTTTATTTATTGGATTATTTATTTGCAAAATAAAAATCCTTGGAGGCTAAGTTTTACTCTCCAATATAAAGAGATTTCTTCCAAGCCTTAAGACAATATAAAAATTTCGACCACTCTTGCAAATTAGAGGGAAGAATTTTCGGCCAAGGGTTGGGGAAAAATCTTGGAGGTTTTTCCGGGTAGCATATCGGAAGGGTTTGAGTTGAGAATTTCCTTCCACCGAGAATTGCTTGGATCACACGTACGGAAGATCGTGGTGCTCTTCACACAAGCTTTTATTCTTTCCTTTGCGGTTCTTCAACTTGGATTTTGAGATCCAAGAGGTATGTTCTACAACCCCCTTGTAGATGTAGATCTAGTTATTTTATTACGTGTATTTTATAGATCTAGATCCTTTAAATCGCTTCCGTTGCGGATGATATTACTAACATTGAGGATTATAAGAAACTAGGCATAGGAAAACTTACGAATACTGAAATGACTCTTCAAATGGAAGATAGATCAGTTAAATACCCTAAAGGAATTATCGAGGATGTATTGGTTAAGATAGATAAATTCTACTTCCCAGTAGATTTTGTAGTCATGGAAATGGAAGAAGGATATTCAGCGCCACTTATTCTAGGTCGTCCATTCCTAGCTACAGGAAGAACGTTAATAGATGTCCAAAAGGAGAATTAATCTTGAGAGTTAACGAAGATCTGATTGCTTTCAATATATTCAAAGCTATGAAACATCCATCTGAGATCACGAGAATCATGTTCTTTTATAGAGATATTCACAATGTCTATGATATTCAATTACCCGACTTATAAAGGCAGTTAGAAGAATGCCTAGCATTGTCTATCTATAAAGAGAATAAGAAGGACAACTGAAATGAAAGAGATAATCCTTTATCTGAATAAAGGAAGTTTTAGTCCTAAACCACCATGGCATCGATATCTGGAATTAGGCCCTGGAAGGTCGGTTCTAAAACCTTCGATAGAAGATCCACCCGATGTCTAGAGTTGAAACCACTTCCTTTAAATCTTAAGTATGCTTTTCTTGAAACTAATAATCTATTACGGTTATTATTTAGTCAACCTTAAGCGAGCTACAAGAAGACCAATTACTTAGAATGTTGAAAAAGCATAAGAAAGCATTTGGTTGGACGATAGCGAGATATTCAAGGAATTAGCCACGAGATTTGCGTTCATAAAATTAAGGAGGGCGCGCTAAACCTTGTATTCACCCACAGCGCCGCCTCAATCCGAATTTGCGACTAATTGTTAAGAAAGAGGTTATTAAACTATTAGAAATGGGGATAATCTTTCCTATATCGATAGTGAATGGGTAAGTCCAACTCAAGTGGTACCAAAGAAAGGAGGTTTCACGATGAGGAAAATGATAAAAATGAATGGATTCCGACAAGAGAAATTACGGATATCGAATGTGCATTGATTTTGAAAACTTAACGATCATACTAAGAAAAATCATCATCCACTTCCATTCATAGTGCAAATGTTGGAGCAGCTTAAGTGGACATAAGTATTCTTGTTTCTTAGATGGTTATTAGGGGATATTTACAAATATTCATTGCGGCGGGAGATAGAGAAAAAGACTACTTTCACTTGTCCGTATGGAACCTTAAACTTATAAAAAAATGCCGTTTGGTTTATGTAATGCACCAGCTACATTTGAGAGATGTATGATGGCTATATTTTACGACATGGTCGAAAGTTTTAGAAATTTTTATGGGCGACTTTAGTGTATCTGGAGATTCCTTCGATGAATGTTTATCGCACTTAGAGCGAGTGTTACATTTGTGAAGATACCAATTTAGTTTTAAAGCGGGAAAAATGTCACTTAATGGTATCGAATGGATTGTTTTAGGACATAGAATCTCTGAAGTAGGTATCAAAGTGGATAAAGCTAAAGTCGAGGTAATCGAAAAGTTACCTCCACCAGTTAATATAAGAACTCTAAGAGGATTTCTTGGACATACAGGTTTTTATAGAAGATTCATTGCAGATTTCTCAAAAATAGCAAAGCCTCTAAGTCATTTGCTTGAAAAGGAAGTACCTTTTAACTTTGATAGTAGATGTATGGAAGCCTTGCAGGACCAAAAGCGAGGTTAACTCGCACCGGTGCTAGTAGCACCCAGATTAGAGTTGCCGTTTGAAATTATGTGTGATCTGCGAGTGATTTAGGTTGTAGGAGTGTTTTAGGTCAAAGATATAACAAAGTACTCAAAGCAATTTACTATGCATCTCACACATTAAGCGTAGCTCAACTTAATTACGCAACTCTGAGAAAAGAAGCTGTTGGTGTAATTTTGCCTTAGATAAGTTTAGATCGTATATTGTTGGATCTAAGGTTATTATCTATCTGAGACCATTATTACTGAAGTACTTACTAAGTAAGAAAGATGCTAAACCACGTCTTCTTAGATGGATTCTCTTACTTCAAGAATTTGATATTGAAATTAAAGATAAAAGGGAAGTGAAAATGTAGTAGCGGATCATCTAAGTAGAATGGAAAATGAAGGAAGGAATTGAAATACAAGATTCATTTCACGATGAACAAGCTATTTAGAATCGATACTCCTTGACCATGCAATTATTAAAGAATAGAATTCCTTCTAAGGAAATGTCACCTTGGTTTGGAGATATCGTTAATTACATTACACATGATTATATTCCGTCTCATTGGACTTGGCATGAAAAAGAAATTCTTTTATGACTTAAAATTTTATTCTTGGGAAGAACCGGACCTTTTCCGTAAATGTTGGATGGGATAATCATAAAATGTGTGCACGATAATGAGATTTTAAGTATTTTATCGTTTTGCCATGATCGTGAGGCGGAGGTCACCATGGAGGATGGAAAAGCGCTTTTAAAGTTTTACAATGTGGGTTTTATTGGCCTACAATGTATAGAGATGCATATAAATATCACGAAATCTTGTGAATCATGCCAAAAATGGGAAATATATCGAAAAAACATGAAATGCCTCTTCAACCGATTTTAGAATGTGAATTGTTTGATGTTTGGGGTATAGATTTCATGGGACCTTTCCACATATCTTTTGGAAAAGATTTATTCTTGTAATGGTAGATTATGTTTCAAAATGGGTAATGGTATACAAAGTTGTCATAAGGTTCCTTAAAAGGAATATATTTACTAGGTATGGCATTCGAAGGCTATCATTAGTGATAGAGGTCACACTTTTGCAATAGACCATTTACCAAGATAATCGAGAAATATGGTGTAACACGTAAGTTAGGCACACCTTATCATCCATGAGACTAGTGGTCGGAGTAGAGGTGTCTAATAGAGAAATTAAAGAATTATAGAAAAGCAGGTGGACTCAAATCGTAAAAGCTGGCGAGAAAGGATGATGCATTATGGGCATCTGAGCGACCTTTAAAACACCAATTGGTTGTTCCCCTACAAACTAGTTTTGGTAAATCTTGTCATCTCAGGTTGAATTAGAACACCGGGCCTTTTGGGCTATTAGATTTTGAATTTCGATCCTAAAATTTGTCGGTGATCATAGATTACTTGATTAACGAGAACTAGAAGAATTTAGTCTTGATGCTTATGAAAGCGCTTTCGAATCTACAAGGCATACGAAATCTTTTCACGATAAGAGAATCTATAGTCGTGAGTTCCATGTAGGTGATCGAGTGTTATTGTACAATTCACGTTTAAAGTTATTTCGAGGTAAGCTTAAATCAAGATGGGCGAGGTCCATTTAGAGTAACAAGGGTTTACAAATGGAGCTATTGAACTAAGCGATGGAAATACAACATTTATAGCCAATGACCACAGGTAAAGCTATTTGTGGAAGGTGAAGGATCTCGTTAAAAAAGGAAGTAATGTTGCTAATCGATCCTCCATAAAACTAAAAAAGCGAGGAAAACTAAGTTCGGCCCGAATCCCGTCTGCTATCTTTCTTTACTTTTACATGTTTTTATATGTTTAAACTAGTTTAGTCTTTTACCGGACATACGTAAAAGAAGCTGGATGCCTTTTAGATAGATTAGGAGTTTTATTTTGCTTTTGAAGTTAGGCCTTGATAAAGATGTCGGCGTTTACAATAGAAGCTTTAGTTTTGAGAAAAACAAGCAATTATTGAGAGAGATCAGTTGAAAGAAGTATGTAATGGAAAATCGAGAAGTTCGATAAAGAGAAGGGCAAAGTTTTTAATGCGATCTGAGAATCTGTGGAAAAAGTGAGCATAATGGGAAATGTGGAGAAAGCACAACCAAATCTCGGGGATGAGTGTTTGAATGTTGTAAAGAAGAGAACGATTAGGTGGTTATCCGAAAATCTCGATGGATGTCAAAGAAAATTCAAGCGCCTCATTTCTCGAGTTAGGTTGATAGAGCGTTATATCGAACTACGGAAGATTTAGAAATAAGCGGAATTAGGACCCCTATAAGTTTTAATATTTTATTTTATTTTTTTATAAAAAATTTTATATAACTTTTGAAAATTTTATATATAGGATCTTTATGAAATTATTTAAAGTTTTATAAAAATTTTTATAAAAAGTTTTATTTAAAAGTTTTAATTTTATAAAATTAGTAGAAGTATTATTAAGGTTTTATAAAGAGTTTTATTAAGTTTTATTGAGTTTTAGTAAGTTTTATAAAGTTATTAAAAAAAAAAAAAAAAAAAAATTTTAGGTCGGATCGATCCGACCTAACCCCGGATCGATCCGGGAAGCCCAATAAATGCCAAAACAAAGATCTTTTCTACTTTTGCACGATGTGTATGTTTTATATAAGGAAATATCAATGACCTTAGAAATTGCTCATTTCTTACTCATCTCTTCTTCACTTCTCTATATAAGTTTTTTTTAATTATGTCTAATCACTCGACTCCTTCCGTTAATAATTCTGAACCATGACTCCGGATCTTTGTGGTTCTCGCTTCTCAATCCTCTTCTTTCCATAATAATCTCCCGAGGCGTTTGGATTTTGTTAATTCTCTTATCTTGATGGAGAAGGATTAAACACGGAAAAAATAGATCAATGGGGTTGAAATTTAATCCGGTGTGGTTGGAGAAAGTTGGTTAGGCATCCCGAGGTAGAATCAACATTTACATTGTTAAAGATTTTTACGCATCTCTGTCGGCGTCACGACGGTAGCCTCAACTCATCTTATTCTTTGTTAGGGGTATCATTATAACCTTTTCTTTAGTCGTTGTTAATCAAAATTTTGAAATCCCGCCATGTAGCTTTGTTCCAAACCCACGTTTCGAGTTTCAATGGGAGCTCGGAAATGCCTATAATTTTGTCAATCGCCTTTGCCGAAGCATTCAGTATGTGTTTCCACTTTTTGACCATAACTATGATTCATCCACTTTGGCTTTACCCCTAAATGAGAGGGCATGAACACTTTATTAATTCCACTAATCTATCCCACTAGTGACTTTTCTCGGGGTTCTTGGCGATGAGATGCTTATTTTATGCAATAAGCTGTTGGAGCATATGTGGTGAGGATTTTAATATACAAGGCGGCAATTAATTTAGCGGTGGAAAGGCGTAGTAGAGAGGGCGATGCCTTTTTCTTGGCTTATATCGGTTTGTGTGTTCATTTGAATGGAGTCCACGAGGTTTGCTACGGACGAGATTTATCCTTCTCGTGATTCTCAAATGGGATTGCTTCCGGTTGATACTCCGGTTGCTCTCTACGAGATTTGATATGTTTTGGATGGAGTGAGTTTTTTTTAGTTGTTGGTTTATTATAAGTTGGTTGGTAGTAAGATGTTTAATTTAGTGTTTTCATAATTAGTAGCTTAGTATCATGTTTAATTAATTCTCTATAAGTTTGTAATAGTTTTTATTATGTTTAATATATATGTTGTTTTCTTTAATTTTATTATTTTAGTTCAATCATAGTAATATATGTTAGTAATATCATTTAAAAAAAACAAATCATATAAAATTTTAATTTTTTTTCGAACCTACTTTTTTATTACTCACTGAACATCGGGACGATGCCACTTCGTAAGTGGGGAGTAGTTAGGTTAGTAAATAAAAATTAAAAATTTTCATATAAATTTATACTTAATTGCTTAATACTTAGTTTAATTTTTCTTGAATAAATTTAAGTAGATAATATATAATTAATATGAATAAAAATAATAAAAATTGGTAAGAATAGATTTTTAATTAAGTAAAGTAAATTAGATATATTATAATTATATTATATATATCGAGTTTTAGATTTTATAAGATTTTAAGTATATGTAACTATACATAAATATTATCGAGTATTTTTTTATGAAATTTAGCAAATATACTTATATCTATAATGAAATGTTAGAATAATTTTCTTTTCAAAAGCGAAATATGAATATGGAATCGGACTAGGGATGGCGATTTTTGGCATAACTTTGATCATTATAGCCAAATAAGCCTCACACAGATAAAATTCCCAATTTTGTCCCACCTCGACCAAATAAGTGGCGGACCTCACTCAAAAATAGCCATTTGTGATTAAACCAATTATAACCGACCATTAGCCTATTTTGGTCTACATTTCCTAAAATTCCCACGAGTTTATGCGTCTTATGAAAGGAGATGATGACATAAAAGCTAAGTATCGATGCAAAAGAATGGTATATGCTGAGATTGGAAAAGTTAGATAGGTATTAATATATTCGATCTCACCTCATGACACTTGCAAGATAGTCGATTTTGGCAATGAGTTCGGGTATGTTAGTATTCTAAAATAAAAAAAAATAAAAAAATAGGTGAAATAATATTAGGATGTTATTAATCGAGATATTTTTGAGGGTGTAAGTACGTACGACTTGCTTCTTTCTCTTTTGATTTCCTTTTCTATCCTTTCGATTAACCAACACTCTGAGCCTAAAACGTTATAAGCCATTTTGCCAACTACTTGACTTAGTCATTGATTCCAAATATTTCATATAAGTTGAGATATGAGAATAATTCTTGAATTTTAATTATATTTATTAAGTAAATTATGTAGAATTTCATTTAAATGATATTTGATAAATAATTTATCTAAGTTATATACACTTTTTATCTTGTTAATTTCTAAGAAAGATATAATTAATATATTTATAATATTGAAATGATATTTTACTGACTTGAAATTTAATCTACCAAGTATATCATTTTTATTGTAATTTTTATATATTGCCGCTTATTTTGCTCGAGGACGATCAAAAAGCTAAGTGGGGAGTAGTTGATGTATAACATTTATATGATAAAAATTACGATATTTTATTTTATCAACTCTTTCTATATAAAATATAAGAAATTATAACGATAATCTTATGTAATATCAATAGTTATGAATAAGTCTAAAATAATATAAAAATCTAGTAAAAGTAATAAAAAGTTATAAATTTTGTACGGTTTAGTAACCGGAGTGTAAATGTCGATTCGTGGGTATTTTGGTGTTTTATTGCGATTTTAGATAAACCAAAACCCGAGTGGCGACACTTTTGAAGTTAAAACATTTCTTTTGAAGGAAGTAAGGAAGTGCCACGAGATTAAAAATTCAAGTGGATCATCAATTATTAGTATTATTATCGAATTATATTTTAAACGAACAAATGGCCCATCAAAAGGCATTTTCTTAAGAAGAGTCCTTCATGAAAGTTATAGATCTTTTGAAGAGCTTTCCAGCGCTTCTTGAATTATGTCATTTGGAAGATCCGAGCTCAAGTTATGATATTATCAAGTTTGAGATCAAGATTTGGAAAAATGCTACCGGATCAATCGGATTAACCCCGGATCGATCCGGCTTATCGATAAGAAACATAAGGATGATTAATATGTGGTTATGCAGAGGATAAGCCTGGGGATAATATTTTTATTCCCGGATCGATCCGACCTAACTCGGATCGATCCGGCCTTTAAAATTTCTCTATACATACGACATTCATGCGGTTTGTTGGAGGAGGTACCAATATATATATACTAGCTTATATATATATCTTCTAATCTCTTAAATTAGTAGTAGTAATGTATATATTAGTAGGCATTATGCCATAAATAATGTAGAAACCGTAGTATCGTTGTAATGCTTGGGCGGTTATCGGGAGTTCGATGTTGAAGAAGTTATTGTAATTTCCGGAGAATCGGCCTCTAAATCGGCGATTGTAACTTTGGTAATATTCTAAAGTTTTATGTTTGTTGTTTTATGTTTTTTATAATGTTAGTAGGCTAAATCTATAACTAGCCAATATATGTAATTGAAATATTTGATCTTTTTGGTAAAATGGATGATGACTATAACTAAAATTGATTAAAATTGAATTTGATGAATCTTTTCTACTTGAAATGTATTGAAAATATTAAGTATTGGCGTAATTAACCAATATGAATCGCACCATAACCTAATAGCGAACTAAGCGGTGAAGTTAGGATATGAGAAAAGGTAGAAAAACCGGAGGGTAAAAATGGCGAGTGAAAGCGTGACAAGCGGAATCTATTTCCTACCGGGGTAGAATTGTTTTATCTTTTGAAAAGAAAACACTTCTTGAAATTATCATGCTCGAGATCTAATTACGTTAATTCACCCGTTACGATCAAGATCCTTAACATTGACCGCGTAACAAAGCGGAGTACCCAATCTTTTGGATGACATTGGGCGATTGATGAGACATATGTGCGATTTAAATGCGCTTCGTGTGAGAGGAGGCTGTTGGTGAGAGTGCACCGTTTCACATATTCAATTGGACCTAATAAAAGGAAGAAACGAGCACATCCATTAAATTAAAAGATTGAATAATTCAATTACATATATCTTGGCTAGTTCTATAATAATTATTATTATTTAATATATTGGTATCTATATATCTATATATTTATATATTTTACTATTTATGTATTACTATATATATTTATGTATTTATATATATTATATTAGTTTAGTTTTAATTTATGCATTTATTTTCTGTTTATTAGTATAGTAGTGACTCGTATGATAAACCTGCGATTTAGATCGAGTTAATAATAGCTGTTTGGTGTTTAACCACACTTAAAAGAATTACCACGTTCCCTGAGGATTCGACACCTGACTCACCATACTAGCACTACAATTTGACCCGGTACACTACCGGTAAGGATTGTAATAGTCTAGAAATAGTCCGTCACACACTACAAACGCTGGTGGTACTGGCGTTTCTAATAACAGAGTCTTGGAATAGGGTATTGGCTCTGATATCCAAAACGACACCACTAATGGCGTTGGTAACACAAGACCAACGTTGGTGGCACCGACGTTTTCAGAAACGTCAGTGGCAGGGGCGTTGATAATACACAATGAACATTGGTCTACCTGGCGTTTTGATGAAACATAGTGGGCATGACTCTGTTGTTGGAATTCATTGAAACGTCAATCATATGGACGTTCCATATGCCATAGGAACGTCATTATGACTGACATTTTAAGGATTTTTTGTACAGAGACTTTGATGATTTTGGGGCTTAAAACGTCAACATGAGAGACGTTTCTGACTCAAGAGAAACGTCACTATAGTGGACATTTCATCGTTTTTTTTTTGTACAGAGAGCATGTTTGTTCTATGGGCTTAAAACGTCACTAGGGGGGACGTTTCTCACTCAGATGAACGTTGACCAAGCCGACGTTCTGTGTCCCAGAACCAACATTTTCCCCTTTCTTAACACACAATCATACCACAAAATTAAACCAATAATCACACATTTCAACAACAAAAATGAGTACCAATAATCACACATCACACATTTTGGAAATACAACATTGGAATTTACAATGAAATATCACACATAGGAATTTACAATATAGATCATTGTGCATCATGCCAAAATACATTAAACTAGTTCAACATATTACATTTGAATTCACAAAACCGTGTTCCATCCTACACCCCGGTCAGTCAGATAGATTGTTCAAATCAATATGATCCCCCATCTAATGATCCTTGACCACATCATGCCATAAATCGATCCTATGTTGATATTTCTCATACCATTCATTTGCTTCCAACATCCGAGCCTTATGCTAATTTACGCTCACTCTAGGAAGTGGACAAGTATCTTTCATAAACAAACGAACAAAATGGATACCCTTGCACAACCCCATCCATATATGGCAAGCGGGCCAAACCGATGGTTTTTTCTTACTAGGAAAGAATGTTTGGTTTCCATGCGAGACAGACAATATGCTTGTGGACACACCATATGCATTGCACACAACCCAACCAAAGTGACTGTCAAAATACTTTTTGTTAGGAACATTTTATTATGTTTTGATGATGGCCATACTAACTGTTATAGCAAGCCTGAAATAAGTTAGAACTCTCTGTATAAGTCTTTACTTAGAGTCTGACATGTTGTATAAGTTGAGTCAGACAAGTATTGTACTAGTTGGTAGGACGGCAAAGTAAAAACAGACCTTCGGCAAAGTGAAGCCAGCCAAGCACCAGCAGATAGGGCTGTAAGTGAACCCTAATATTTGATTCGATTCGGTGTATTCGGCTCGAAAATGTTGGATTCGAGGCTTGATTCATATCATCAAACGTCAAATCAAGCTTTAGAAATAGGTATTCGGCTCGAAAACCAAACATGTTCGATAATATTGGCTCGATTAAGCGCTAATATATTATTGGAAAATTAGGGATAAGGACACAATCAAATATTATTAAGCAACGGAGACAACTACATATTTTTATAGGGAGAAGGACAAGCGCATAATTTTATAGCGAGAAGGACAAGCAGTGAATCCGAAAATCGGTGAATCTCACTAGTGAATCCCGAAATCGGTGAATTTCGATAGTGAATTTTGATGATGAATCCCGAAAATCAGTGAATCCCGACAATGAATTTTGAAAATTAGTGAATTTAAACGATGAATTTAGGCGTTGAATTTAAGCATGAATTTGAACACAAGTGAATTTCGATAGTGGATAAATAGTTTTGTCCTTTATAAAAGTTTCAAAAGATCGTCCTTCTACTTAATTGATGAAATATTTTGTCATTCTCCTCATTCCCCCATATATTATATTATATTCGGTTCAATATAATATAATAATATTCCCTAAAAATAAATTCTCAATATATTATTTCCAATTTTCCATCTTCATTCGGTCATTCTAGTTCAAAAATATTACATGCCCTAAAATATAACATGTCCAAAATATAACATGTTATATTTTGGACATGTTATATTTTGGGGCATGTAATATTTTTGAACTAGAATTTTTTTATTTATTCCTTTCACAAAAAAAATTTATATATATATAAACATGTCCAGAACGAGCCGAACATGTTCGAACTATTTGAACATCTCGAGCCGAATCGGACCGAATAATTTTCCCCATTTAAAATTTCGAGCCGAGCCGAACCCTAATATTTTAGGCTCGAAAATTTCGAGCCGAGCCGAACCCTATATTCGAATAATTTCGAGCCGAATCAAATAATGATAGGGTTCGGTGTAGGTTCGGCTTCGTTCTGAGCCTACCAAAGCAGAGAAGTAATGAAGACTTGATGGTCGACTTATAACCAAGGAAGTATGTGATGACCTTGGATAAGTCTAAGTTATGTTACAGTAATGAATCTTAATGTTCAAAGATGGTGTACAGCGATCTCACCCCATCAAGGATCGGTGAAGTACAAATATTCTCCTTAAAGCCAGAAATGATGAAGGAGTGAATCGGCGAGTAAACCGACTTTCGGCTGAGTGAAGACAAAACGGTGAAGGAAGGTCTAAAACGGCAAAGTCAGATAGATCACTAGACCGTTCCAAGAACGGCAAAGTAAAATCTTACCAGATCTAATTTATGGTGAGGTTAGAGAAGATCATGCATTAAATGCACAATCAATAGAGGATAAATCAAGGACGGATTTTCTGCCATTCGTTTGAAGAAAAATCCAATTACTGAAATCAAGGAAAATCAAGGAGAATACAATTAAGGGGGAATCAAAAATAAAATCAAGGATTATTCCCTCATTAATACAGCCAACGGACGGAAATTCAAATCAAGGATATCCAAGGCTATAAATAGAAGGTTTTGACATAAAATTTGAAAAGCCTTCTCTCTGAACTTACAAGGATACATCTAGTGATCAACTCAGACATCAGATCTACACAGTCATATTCAGCACTGAGATTGATCGATCAAGTTTGTGAATCTCACTCACAGCAAACTGAAGCAACTGAATCAGAAACCATCTGAGAAGGAGTTGTGTATGTGTGATAGGCTCTTTGAAGGATTTGATCTCGAGGAAGCGACAAAAGAAGAGAATCATCAAGTATTGCGGTCAAGGAGTGATAGTCTTGTAGATTGTGAAGCTTTGGAAGTCAAGGAAACAATAGTGAATTCCTCCAATCATCACAGGAGAAGAGTGGATTAAGGGATTACACCACCCTGAACCACTATAAGCCTTGTGTCAATTTACTTTCTGCAATTTACTTTACTGCACTCATTTAAATTGCCTAGATCATAACTTATATTTGTGATTGTTTAAACTGCTTTGAAACAACATATTAAGAAGGGATTTATCCGCTGCCCAAAAGCTTTTAAATATCAGAAAAGTTTTTGAAACTCCACTATAGTCATTCACCCCCTCCCACTGACTATAGTTTTACCGCTTCTCTGGGACCAACAATTGGTATCGAGGCGAGTTCCTAGAATCGAAACACATTTTAGATCTAATTTACAGTAACAAGGAGATCACATATTTTCAAAGTAGTTTTCAAATCGAGTTTTCTATTCATTCTATTACTTGTGCTTATGAATTCCTCAAACTTTATGTCAAAAGTACCTGTTTTCAATGTCAATAATTTTGATGAATATAAAATAAGAATCTTGTCTCATCTTGCGACAACTCATGAGGAGATCTTTGGGCGTAATCAATGATGGACCAATCATGATCATGACTGTGGTATCCACAGGAGCAGATCAAGGAAGGAAAATAGACAAACCCAAGAAAGATTGGACCTAGGATGACAGGAGAAGAGCAAATCTAGACTTTGTTGCTAAAGATATGATTTTGAAAACACTAGATAGCAACATGTTCATGAGAATCAAAGACTGCAAAACAGCAAAGGAGATGTGGGACAAGCTAGCATTGATAAATGAAGGATCTGAAGTAGTTAAAGAAAAAAAATTATTTGTTGCAAAACAGAAGTTTGAAAATTTCAAAATGAAGACTGGTGAATCCATTGATCAAATGGACAACAGATTCTCTAGCATCATCAGTGAACTGCAACAGCTTGGACACACATATCCCAAGAAAGAAGTATGCTTAAAAATCTTGAGAGGCCTACCTGAAAGATGGAAGATCATAACATCAGTAATCAGAGGAACCACAAACCTTGCAAGCAGCGATACTCGACACTTTGATGTCTCAACTTAAAGCTCATGAATTGAATGAGCGGTGAAGGCGGTGCTCGGCGAGAGACACAAAAAGTCATTGCACTAGTTGCACCCACAAAAGTAACTTTGCCGATTGTATCGACAAAGAGACACATGAACTTAAAGAACATGTAGCTTTATTAGTTAAGCGTTTTGTGGGTTTAGCAAAAGAACCCATTCAAAGGAAATTCATCATCAAACAAGAGGTCAAGCTCAAACAAAGACATGAAGAAGAAAGATGATGAATACGGATGCTTCAAGCGCAACAAGAAAGGTCACTTCAAAGTGATTGTCTGAAGAAAATGATAAAGATGATGAAAAGAAGAAATATAAAACATCTGAGAAGAGGAAAGGCAAGAAAGCACTCAAGACTGAATCTAGCAGTGAAAAGAATGAAGAATCATCTGATAATGACTCAGATGATAGTGATGAAGATGACAACTCAGACAATGAAAAATCATGTCTATGTCTCATGACCAAAGAATTAGATGAGGATGTAGATGACAACTCAGACATTGATCTATGTCTAATGACCAAAGAATCAAATGAAACCGAGGTAACATCTAGCTCTCACTCTTCATCTAATGCATCCACATCGACCTTTGCACAATCTTCGACTCCCATTGAGATCTGAGACCTAGTCAAAATCTCATGACTAAATTTGATGCAATTGAAATGAATCATGAAATTACGGAGAAGGAATGCAAGGATCTAGAAAGGAAAACAAAGATTAAAGAAAGAAGCTGGATAAAGCAAAAGCTGAACTAACTAGTAAGGAGGCCCACTTAAATGATCAACAAACAGCAGATGGTCATACATCTGTCATTGACCGATCAGTTAAGAAAATCTCCCCACCAGTTAAGATAACCACTACACCACTAAATGCACCAGCTTACAAACCCTCAAAAAGGTTTGGATCCAGATATGGTCTTGGCTACAATAGTCAGGATGAGAGTAGGAACAATGGTCAACACAATTCTAAATTCAGGACCAACAATGGACCAAAATTTAGAAAGGAACATGCCATAGTTCCAACCAATCATCCTGCACTAGTGAAGTCAAAATCTAGTGTAGTGAAACAGCAGACTAAATCGTCATTCCAGTCAACCAAAAACAAAAACCCACTGAAAGGTAAAGGTAGACTTTACCCTTCAGAAGATGATTGGAATGTTGCACCTCCAAAATACAAGAAGAAACCATTGAAGGATATGCATCATGTGTTTAAGAAAAATCAATCTAGATATGTTCCTAGACACATGAAGCAACACAGAGTTTCTCTTGCATATTGGAAAGTGAAGAAGGATGAACATGCAACAAAGGTAGAAAAAGTATCGAGAATACCTTGATAAAAATATTAGAAGCTATTACGCCATGCCTTATACATATGAAGTTGATGACTTCAATTATCCAAAAGAAGAACTTTTGGATATACACTTGGTATGGGAGGCATATTGCTATGAGTATGGACCCAAACAATTTTGGGTACGAAACTTAATTAATTTGTTTTGTAGGATGTACAGTACATAGGCAGGTGGATGTTCCAGACACATGACGAGAAATAAGAGATGGCTCACTGACTTCAAAGCTTTTGATGGACCCAAAGTCAATTTTGGAGGCAAAGAAAACCCTGGCAAGATTAAGGGGGAAGGCACAATGCTCAAGAACAATCTGAAGATTCAAAATGTGGCATATGTCAAGGGACTCAATTTCAATATGATGAGCATCAGTCAATTTTGTGACAAAGGCTACAATGTGCACTTCAACAAGAAAGGATGTAAAGTCATTCACAACCAAACCAACACAGTAGTACTTGCAGGAAGAAGAAAAGATAACATGTATGTGGTGGATTGGAAGACAGCCAAAGCAGAAACATGTTTGTTTGTCAAAAACAAACAACCAACTAGCTGGATATGGCATAGAAGACTAAATCATCTAAATTTCAAGACCATCAACAAATTATCAAAGAACAAGTTAGTTGAAGGCCTGCCAGAGATCACATTCAAGAAAGAAAGTCTATGTGATGCATGTCAGAAAGGGAAGCAAATCAAAAGCTCATTCAAGTCTAAGCCCTATCAATCAACAACAAGAGTTCTACATCTGTTATATATGGACCTGTTTGGACCAGTCACACCAGTAAGTGTAAGTGGTAAGAAATACACCCTAGTAGTGGTGGATGACTACTCAAAATACACATGGACCATCTTCATGAACAAGAAGAAAGAGACACTCAAAAAGCTGCCAGATTTGCTGAGAAGACTCCAAAATGAGAAAGAAATGAAGATTATCAAGATCAGATCAGATAGAGGCCTTTGAATTTCTCAATGAAATTATCGAGAACCTCTTGTGAAGAAAATGGAGTGCTACATCAACTATCTCTGCAGCGAGGAACTCCACAACAAAATGGTGTAGCGAAAGAAAAAGCAGAACTCTTAAAGCGCGATTAGAACAATGATTGCTTGAAGCATGCTTGCCAAAGAGATTTTGAAATGAAGCGACAAACCTGACATGCCATACACAAAAGCAGATCAATCATCAACAAACATCATGGAAAGACTCCATATGAAATATGGAATGGTAGAAGACCTAATCTCATATTTTCATATGTTTGGATCAAAATGTTTTGTTTTGAATAGGAATCAGCTGCACACCTTTGATGAAAATGCTGATGAAGCAATCTTTATGGGATACTCAAGCACCAGCAAAGCATTCAGAGTACTTAACAAAAGAACATTGGTGATTAAAGAATCAATACATGTAGTTTTTGATGAACCTAATACAAATGGTGAAGATCTTCAAGATCAAGAAGAAAAAGTAACATAAAGGGAAATCTATACAAATGCAACCATACCGGCTTCCATCTTAAATCTCCATTTTGAAAATCAAGAAGAATCACATATCAATACAACAGAAGAAGTACCAGATTATGATGTTCATGCTCAACATGAAGGTGTGGAAGCACCAAGTGAAGAACAACTTCAACCTGACCTAAATTGGCTAAGAGATCATCCTGAAGAACAAGTCATTGGAGATATTCACACAGGAGTTAGAACCAGAAGACAACTGGAGCACATGCTAACATGTTTTCTATCACAAGTGGAACCCAAAACCATAGATGATGCAATCCAAGATGTAGACTGGATCACAGCCATGCAAGAAGAACTAAATGAATTTGAAAGAAATGAAGTGCAGGAACTTGTTGTGAGACCGGATATAACTAACATCATTGGAACAAAATGGGTATTCGAGGAACAAGATGGATGAGCAAGGAAGTGTTGTCAGAAACAAAGCAAGGCTAGTTGCAAAAGGCTATTCTCAAGCAGAAGGAATAGATTATGATGAAACATTTGCACCAGTAGCAAGATTGGAAGCAATCAGACTCTTCCTAGCTTTTATTTGCTGCACACAAAGATTTCAAAGTCTATCAAATGGATGTCAAGAGTGCATTTCTCAATGGAATTTTGGAAGAAGAAGTATATGTGGAACAACCTCCTGGCTTTCAACTCAAAGGAAAAGAAGACAAAGTATACAAACTCAAGAAGGCCTCTATGGACTCAAGCAGGCACCCAGGCACAGGTATGAAACACTATCACAAATTTACGATCAAAAATGGATTCAACAAGGAACTATAGATAAGACTCTATTCAAACTAGAAGAAGGAACAAGCACATTGCTAGTACAAATCTATGTTGATGACATCATCTTTGGATCAGAGGATGAAAAGCTATGTGAGAAATTTGCAAACCTGATGAAGAGCAAATTTCAGATGAGCATGATGGGAGAATTAAATTATTTCCTTGGCCTTCAAGTAAAGCAAATGAAGGATGGTATTTTCATTAGTCAAGCCAAGTACACAAGAGATTTAATACACAAGTATGGGGTGGATACAAGTGGCACAGCAGACACACCAATGTGTGCAAGAGTCATTCTTGGAAAAGATGAAGCAGGAAAAGATGTTGATCAGAAAATGTATAGAGGAATCATCGGATCCCTACTATACTTAACTGGAAATAGACCTGATATAGCATTTGCAGTAGGAGTATGTGCAAGATTTCAGGCACAACCAAAAGAATCACATCTACTAGCAGCCAAAAGAATAATCAAATACCTGAAAAACACTACTAATGTTGGTATTTGGTATCCAAGAGATGGAGGATTTAAGTTGATATCATACTAAGACTCTGACTATGCTGGATGTAAAGTAGATAGAAAAAGCACATCTGGATCTTGTCAAATGCTGGGCAACAGACTAGTTTCATGGTTTAGCAAAAAGCAAAACTCCATATCTACATCAACATCAGAAGCAGAATATATAGCAGTAGGCAGTTGTTGTGCACAAGTACTTTGGATCAGACAATAGCTAAGGGACTATGGAGTGGAGGAAAAAACAATTCCAATTATGTGTGACAACACTAGTGCAATATCTATTCTTGAAAATCGATGTTGCACTCAAGAACAAAGCACATTGATGTGAGACATCATTTTATCGAGAGATCATGTTGAAAAGGGAGATGTCATTCTAAAATACATACCCACTTTGAAGATGTCAGCCAATTGATCTCCAAGAACAAAGCACATTGATGTGAGACATCATTTTATCGACCAATTACTCCGGTGATAAAATACCAAAAAGCAACTAAGCTGGAGTAATCGGCTAAGTGACTTTATCAATTTGTTTAACCACTTTGCCATTACGAGAGATGTAGTAGGTAAAGGCAACTGGAATTCACAAAGGCAACTTAAGCGATTTTTAGGAGCGGTTAAATGGAGCGGCTTTCGATAAGAATTCACTACATAGGCTAAGTGTCCAGCCAAGGCACTCCACGAAATAAAGACTTGGAAAATTTAAAGTGTGAACAAAATCAATCCTTTTGACACGTGGAGAACAAGGAAATTATGGAGGATTATTCTGTGGAAGATTACACACGTGGAGATCAACTTATGATCATGGAGGTAATTATATTATTCTTTTAAATTACAAACACCTCGATTCCCGGGCTCTATCATTACTCACCACAAACCACTCCCCTATGACACTCGAATATCGCGTTTTACATACACAAAATCACGCCATTATGTCATAAAATCCTTCCACATTCAAATCACGTTCACACAACCCAAATCATCCTATATAAACAATACTTAGAAAACTTCATAAATCTTTACCCTTGCGAATCATATTTTCCATTGCAACTTCAAGTTCCTTTTTCAAAATTTCTTTTCACTCTCAACAATGGCGTCATCTTCCTCAACCACCCAAAGTTTGGATATGAAAAATCGATCATTCTTTGGATCATTCTTTCAAGAAGAACATTACTTGAAGCGTGTGGAAATGGCGAGAACGCCAAGCGATTGGCGGCGGGATGCAAAAACCTAAAATTATCAACCTTTCTCAATCCTCCCATAACCGGCGTTTGCTATGAAAATCTCATCTCATTACGGAAATCCATGAGAATCGTCTCTGGGCTCCTTCTTTGAAGAAGGATCTGAGTTCGAAGAAGACAAGATTGTTGCATCTGTCAATGGCAAAGAAGTGGTGATTCTGAGAAAGGTAATTCGAAAACATCTTAAACTTTCAAATAAAGGTCAAGCAAAAGTGACATTGGTACCCACAGACTTGGATGATTTACAGGCAACCATTGCCAAAGCAGCAAACCAGGATCTACAAAAGTCAATTGTCTTAGATCTGCTTTAAAGAAACCGTTCAATGAGTTCGATTGCCTAATTGGCAAGACTATTGAAGGAAAATTGGGAGCAAATAACGCAATGATGAATCGAGAATGCGGTGATGGGAATCATCTACAACGATCACAAAATTCAATTGGGCAAAATACTTCATTTGAGAATCAAAGAACAAATCAAGGTGAAATAAAAGCGAGGCAAAAGGGGACAAAAAGGAAAGACAAAGAAAGGACAATTACGGGTGAAAAAGTCCTATGGGATTGATTTACACTATACATTGCAATGTCTCAAAGTCCCTCTTGTACAACTCCACAAACTGCATGAATCCAAAGTCATGTTTACTCGTTAAACAACAAAAGAAGCGAGAGAAGAAGAGAAAGAAATCCACACAACACACTACCAGTCAAAGAAAGAAGCAAAGGATTCAACAAAATCTGGACAAGACAGATTTTGGAAAATTAATTGATGAAGAAGAGGAAAAGAGGATTCTGACGCTGAGGCAGAACAACAAGAAGAAGACAATGTCAGTGAGGATGAACAACATCCCAATGAGGAAGACACTGGAGATGATGATGATGACAATGATGATAATGATCATCATGATGATGACCTTGATAAAGACAGAGAAGAGGATACTCCCACACCATATGCAATTGATGATACCACTCTTCTCCATACATTCTTAAAGTCACCACGACAAGATACAATAAGTCAATCACTCCGGCAAAGACAGACCACTCAATCACTGTGCACCCGCGCATTGACACTCAAACCGGCAACCCAAACATAGGGGACAACGGCTCAATTTTTGCCACTCCAGTCAAGGCAATCCCAGCATAGAAAGGGGAGCAATGACTCAAGCCACACCAACATACACATCTACCCAAATACTTGAAGATTTAGACGTTAATGTAGATGTGACTCAACATCAAGACAAGGGACAGCAAACAGACCCAGAACTAGCTGACAAAAGGCACAAACTCTCTCATCTGAACACTGGCATTACAAATGAAACCTTTGAAAAAGCGGCAGATCTGCTGGCTGAAGAATTGGAGCAGCAAACCATGTATCTCAGATCCATGACTTCAGCATTTAATGATAAAAGCTCCTCCATCGAGCACAAGTTCCAGGCCATTGAAGAATACATCGATGCACAAAATATTGTTGTTCAACAACAGGGAAAATTAATGAGGCAACTCAACATCAACATCACGAACAATCTTGCAGGACTCAGGCAACACATTTCCCAAGAAAATGAATCCATGGCATTGGCCTTTGGCACTAGATTTTGTAGTGTCACTGAGAAACTGAATGATCATCTGTGATTCACATCTATTGAATCAAAACATGACTCTCTGATTGGAGCAGCGGAGGCCACAAAAATAGCATCTTACTCCGCGAAAGGGATGATCTTTGCCAAAAGGGGGAAAATCGGGATAAGCTGAAGGATCAACGATTAGACCCCAAACTTCAACGAAGAACAAGCGAGAGCAAGGGGCAGAGAATTAAGAATCAGGAATGAGGCAGAAGAACAACAAAGGAGGGCCAGAGAAGAAAGAGAAAAGGTCCTGAATGAAGCATATTATTAATATCTTGTATTTAATTTATTCATAATAAATAAATACCACCATATTAATTTACCACTATAACCTTTAAAGTCTCGAGATAAACTTTCCATGTTTGGTTATCATCTATAACCACATTTTAATCCGGCTAGATGTTCTTATCTGTGTGACCCGATAGGCTTCCGAATATGTTGGCCGTAGACACAAAGTGCAAATTACGAAAATGCCCTTCATGCCTAATGATCACGGGATAGCGTCTAGCAACACACCGTGACCCCCAATCATCGGAAGAGTCAAATGCAATGACTACTACCTTTCATGTGAAACAGTTACCGTGTAACATACAATCCTATCGCTGTAATAATATCCATACGGTCGTACGTCGAGTGTCAAACATTAACGACCATATCTTATAATCTGGATATCATGCTCTCTCTAAGTAACTCATTTACTCCCACTTTGCAAAGATTCACGAGAGTAAGACATTCCTTAAGAAGGCCATTTCGGATATTCGATCCCAATCATAGGATCTGCGATTCCCGGACGACCAATCATGTATACTCCACAAGCTTGATGTATCATACCCAATCACTACCGCATGATCGCCCGTGGCTGAAAACCTCAATAGTGTCAAAGCATGACAATCCACACCGTGATGCCATGAAGACTCGGTCTTAAGGATAATTACACAACGATCACATAGTGTGACACTCATCCGTGTAAGTGGGTCGATCTAACGTCGCGCATTCTACAATACACGTCCACGTCACGGTCAAGTGTCTCTACACTTGATAGAGCGAGATCTATCCACCTTACAAGGCAGAAAACATCTAATACGTGCTAGTCTGTTTATACTATCAATGCCTGTTTAATAGTACATCGGCCTAGAGACATTTAAGTATCAAACTTATTAAAGTGATTAGAGATCTCATCAACCATAATCGCCTATCATGGTTTCTCTATCACGATTTAATACTAAGGGCGTTATCATATAACAATTCATAATTGGTTCTTTAAAAGAACAGATATATGACAACATAAAAGCCATTTAATATATGCATAAACATAAAGAAATAGTAGAAATGATCCAACCGGTCGGATCCGGTCCAACCCGATTGGGTTTAGGACACTATTTCAACAATCTCCCACTTGGCCTAAAACCAATCACTCGCACACACAAGACCAAGTTGAAACACAAGAATCTCATGCAATACTCTCAACTTGCCCACAGCCATAAGCGGATCGCTATCCATGGGGACTCGAGACTATCTTCATATCATGTTCCAAATGACCGAGTCAAAGGAACCGCCTCAACACACACACACGAATCTCTGGCGAGACCACTGGTCCTTGCTTGAAGCAATGAATCCACTTACTATATCAGCTATATAGAAAAGGTGGAAGAACCGTATAAGGTTCGAGGAATGAACCTCCTAGATCCATGTTACTGCTCCCATTTAGCCTCTAAGCACTCTTGTGTTTTGGCTTGGTTGTAGAATTCTGATGACCCATAGGCTAGAACATTTCCAGCTCACTGTAGCACTTAATCTAAGTGACTGCAAACCCAGACAGTAGCTCCCACTCGCCTTCATAAAACTCAGGATATATGTCTGTATAACTATATTTATTTGATTCCAAGTTTCGATAAACTAGGAAACTTTCCTTAACTTGTTTAAGGACATTCTCGACATTCACCAGATTTACTTTCATACTTGCTCATGACTATTCATGGACTATGAACATCCGGCATTACCTTTAAGATGGTTCCTATCGTAGTAGCGAAGGAAACCTTCCATAAGCATCATCATCTTTCACCTTATCTTTAGGACTAACGTCCTAACATAGATAAATCATGAGAACACCGACTACCAGTATCTCCTATTGTTATCTATGCTAAACTCTTTTAGCATCACATCTATATAGGTAAACTATAATCTAACAGCAGTTAAATCTATCACTATAGATTTCCTATCTCTAAAAACAAGAACTGCTAATCCAAGTGCATTCGTAAAGACCTTGAACTACCAAACATTAATTGACTGTGACATGGGGTGGCAATTCCTGAGAGAGAGATATCCAATACCTTACTCAAAAATGGTAACACACTCCCACTATCCATCTTGCACATTGGGCATATCCTTCTTTTGACTAAATCAAACTCCTTTGATTATCAAACAAAGAAATCGTCTAGAGAAACTTGTTTGAGTCTATAAATGAATCTCGTGGGCTTACATATCATGTCATCGTCTATGAACATCGAGCTTTCCGCCCAACGTCTTCAACACTATCATATAGTCATGATATGAAGTTATAACAAGTATTTTCTGAATAGAACTGAGCTCAGCCTTACGGGGACATTCCCTCTAGGTAAGACATACTAGGTTAATGACCTGGTTGTCACTGATGGAATCTAATTCAGATATTATGGCTCCTGGCCATATCTCTCAATCTTGCCTTTCAAACATTCTTTCATAAGTCGTGAGGTATTCATTCTTCTAGATGAACATACCAACAGCCTTTTCAGGCTTGAGGTTATCCACAGACTTACAGAACTTTTGTGTGCACTGAGCAGTGTTTTACACCTCATCACTGTGTGGCGTCTGCTCACGTTCCTATGGTTGAATATATCTTTGTGGTTCTCAAACTCTTTTGAGATCTGATTCACTCCCACTGTTTCTTTTGGAAGAAACACTTCCTTTAGAAGACAGTATGTTTGGAGACAAACATTTTGCTCCACGGATAAGTAAATAATATCCAGCGTGCTAGCTAAGACATTCCACAAAGTTGCATATGTAGTACTAGGCTCCAAGACTTTCTGACTCTGCCTACGACAACCTCAAATCATCGGTTAAGATAGATTTGACATTATCCCCTTCCATGTCTAATATGGAATTTATTCAACCTTTATTTTGGAACTCGGTTAAGTATAAGGGTACTATCCCGAAACGGGTAAGGGATACTTCGCATGGCATGCGTCACACCTTTATCACATAAAGTGTTGTTTCCATTTTGGGAACACAATCTAAATCGTATCCCAAAGATGGTATCCTTCAAGGAGAGTTTTATCCTTTTGAGACGACTTAAAAACACCCTTGAGTATTAATTACTTCAATCTAATTGAAGGTTAATTCCTAAGTAGCTCATCAATCTCATATTCGTATTAGCTCGAACTTTTCGGGCTTTCCGGATTGTTGTACTTCAATAATTGCATTCAACTATTTCCAAAAATAGTCATAGAGATTAACAAACAATTATTTGTGGCATTAATTGTCACAAGCCAACAAACATCGGTGTGTTTAGGCTTCAGACAATTTTTCTAGATTTTACAACCTTTTTCATAAAAGGGTATTTTAGTCATCTTTAGATAAGATACGTATGACCCACATGATTCATAATCATATGGTTCAACATCATTAGAATGACGTTTAATTACATGCTTCCCTTCCAGAGAGACTATGTCTAGAACAACCACAAATATTAAGGATAACAGCCACACAAATATTTAGTTGAGATCTCATCACATATATCAACTATATAGTGACAACAATCTAGTATGTTAGATTCAGTGACCATCCAATTTATCGGAATAACATTTATTCTTTACAATTGAATATGTTTATTAAATCCTAACAAGCAACTGAAAACATGTTCTTCATAAGAACCGGAACATAATAACATTTATTTAGTTCCCTTATCAGTTTACTAGATCCAGAATATGGTAAGTGTCACAACGTTTGCTTCACCTTCCATATCTGGATTTAACCTTTCTAATTTAATCACACTCGTAAGATATCATATATCTAAGAGTTGACTTGAACTTAGATAGATTTATCTCAACTCACTTGCCTAGAATAGAAACTTCAATAAGTTCTCTATTTAAGCACATGCCCTAACTTTCCTTTTAACCCTTTAAGCACTTGAAAAATGTTTCTTATTGTAGTCTTCATAAGACTTAAGAAAGATCACAAGAGCCATGTCTTTGATTTCCTAAAGAAAATCTAAAGTTTATTAAATAGTTTATTTAACCTTTTAAATCGTATTTAAAACATTAACTATTTAATTAACCTTTAAGCAATGGTAGAGTTAAGTCGATACTTAAATCTTACAATTTTGAAAACAACCTTTCCAAAATTCGATGTGGTCATTCTTATCCAACGTTTGAATTAATTGTCATCGTATGACAGAATGATCATCTTGGATCGTATCCAATATATGACTAATTCATTGAAACTTATTTCAAATTATTTAATCATATCAAGAGCTTCCGCTTTCGTTAATAATTAAAGCCTTGGAGTACTGCATCATATATGTAGTCTCCTGGTCTCTAACTACTATAACGGGATCGCTCGTGTCATTG
The DNA here is from genome assembly GCA_026214975.1 of Gentiana macrophylla. Taxonomy (NCBI): domain Eukaryota; kingdom Viridiplantae; phylum Streptophyta; class Magnoliopsida; order Gentianales; family Gentianaceae; genus Gentiana; species Gentiana macrophylla. The sequence goes on along the minus strand of CM047810.1, from coordinate 53,221,909 downwards.
CTTATTTTAAAAGGATTAATATTACTTAACCATATTTGAGAACGTTTCTCAAAAGGTAACAGTCATAATTTGGTTTTACTAATCGAGAATAAAACATAAATATAAAGTTTGCTAAAACTACAACATAAAAATGAAAATAAAAGAGTGTTGTTGTTTATACACGCAAATTCAAAAATGGTCTTTTGATTTATGATTTTGCTCCCACTAGTCAACTACACCCAATTGACTTTCAAGAATCTTTCAAAATTCTTTAGTGGCCAAGATCCCATCTCGGTTACCCGATTCCCGGCGAGGCGATCAACGGAATAATTCGAAAGGTATGTAACTCTTACCAATCACATCTTTATGTGACTCTTGGTGGTTGACTAGTCAACTCTTTGACAATTCACATCTTTATGTGGTAGTCAACCCCTTGCCTCTAGAATAAGACGATCCTGACGAGGGCCAATCACCGCAATACTCTAGTCAAGTCATAACCCAATATTCGCGAGATCTCATACGATCATATCTCAATAACGACGATATACCCGTGGTAGGTCAACTCCCGATGAGGGCCGATCAGTTGGATCCGAACAAAGGCTCTTCACCATCGCTATAATATTGGGAGACAATTTTCGACTTGATTTTCGTTGTGGAAGTATTTACGTAAATTAATTCACTTAATTAATTTAAATTATGGTCTCATCAAATATATCTATCTCTATAGACATACATCCTACACATTTATCTAGATCGTGCCTAGTCATGCATCTATCGTATCATATAAAATAAATACAAGCACAAAATAAATAAATGAACCGGTATGATCATGGACTTTTCTAGAGTGCGGTTTGAATACAAAGCCCAGCGAAACCGCGGTCACAATCTAAGGGTAGGCTGCAGCAACCGCCAATAGGATCTTTAATGCTCCATTCTCCAATGGGATCTTTATTTTAGTCTTTGGTCTCCATCTTCGCTCCAATCTTGTTACATTTAATTCTATCTAATAAAATAAATACACCCGCCGCACACGGGGAGCTAACGGGAATGGGATAAATGCGAGAAAATAAACTAGTCACGTTCTTCATAACGGCCTAGGACAATTTTTAAACCAACGAGAAAAATAAATCATTCACATCTATCCTATCGGTCAGTCAATGATCAATCGGGGTCCATATAATCATATTATATCTACTATATCTAATCCATACAATAACATCTTATGAAAAAGATAAAATTAAAATTTAACTACTTGCGTCTTAATTAATCAATTAACATTTAATCTATTAAATAATTTTATCCAATCAATTAACTAATTAACATTTAATTAATTAAATGATTTTAATCGAAATAAAATTAACGATTAATTTTAAACGATTTTAATTTTAATTTTAATTAATAGAACTATTCCAAAAATAAATCAAAATTAAAATTAAGTCTCTTTTGTTTCTTTCCTTTTGATTCCTAATCAAAAGGGATGCCTTTGGTTTCCAAAACCAAAAGGCATCTTCCTAAGCCAAATTTGGTTTAGGCTTTGCCACTTTCCAAAATCAAAATTTTGGAAGTGGCCTAGGCCTAGGCCTTTTCCCAAATCAAATATTTGGAAAGGGCCTAGGCCTATTCCAAACAAAGTTTGGAAAGACCATTATTATTTTAATGCCATGTGGCATCCCAATGGCCCAAACTATTTGAACCATTGGTTAGCCACATGACACAACTAAACAAATGAGGATTTATCAATCACAACTATGAACCATATTGAAACACAAAATACACAAAACAAAAATTTCGAGATCCGCCAGCAATGACCGGTCAACCGACTGCCGGCAGCAGGTTGCCCTGCTGCCGCCGCCGCCGCCGCCAGTCGGCCGAGCACCACCCGTTCTCCCTTTTTTTTTTCCTTTCGTGTATCAATTTTGCAAATAAAAAATCTTTCATCTTTTAATTACGTGATTTAAACGATAAAATTAACTACGCAATATAACATGCTTATTGCTTAAGCTCGAAGCTCGCTCCGATACCACTGTTAGAAAATCTATGCGGGAACGCAGCGGAATTTAAAATTTTATTTCCTTTTAACCAGGATCGACTTCGTTTAAGCAATAAACAAATAAGCTAGTAGACGGTGGTTACCTTGGTTGATCTAAAAGATCGACGCTTTTGACCGTCTAAGGAGAGTAGTTCTGCATAGAGCCGCCCAAGTGTTCGGCCTCTACCGCTAGTCCACACGAATAGCCCGCCGGAATCCCATCATGGATTGCTATTGGAAAACTCCGGTTGCTAGACCGGCCCTTTTCCCCTCACTCCAACTCTCTATAGGATGCTCTCTATTTTACACAAGACTATTAGCTCTTGGAATTGTGATGTACAAAAGAGCTTGACACCCACATCTTATTTATAGTAGAAGTGGCGCCCCTACTAGGTGTGGAGGAGAAAAAAACCTTTTCCCAATAAAATAAGGAAAATATAATTGATTGATTTATCTCATTTATTATAATATCTCATATTAAATAAATCTAGGATTTTGTCAATATCTTATATTGAATATTTCCAAGATATTGTCAATATCTAATATTGACTATCTTTATTTTATTACCATAAATCAATTTACACATGTGTATATATCACATATATATTATTACAAATATAAATCTACACATATATATTTATCACAAATGTGAACATGCATATCATATATGCAATTCACGTGTGGTGACCATATATATATTCATATGTTAATATCTTATATTAATATATGGTAATATCTTTAATTAAATTGCACAATCCAAGTGTATCTTATACACTTCAATGTGGCACCCCCATATTGCCAAATATTGGCTTCCGGAATATTCTTTAATTAATATAATATTATTAATATCTTATATTTAATTTATTCATAATAAATAAATACCACCATATTAATTTACCACTATAACCTTTATAGTCTCGAGATAAACTTTCCTTATTTGGTTATCATCTATAACCACATTTTAATCCGGCTAGATGTTCTTATGTGTGTGACCCGATAGGCTTCCGAATATGTTGGCCGTAGACACAAAGTGCAAATTACGAAAATGCCCTTCATGCCTAACGATCACGGGATAGCTTCTAGCAAAACCCCCAATCATCAGAAGAGTCAAATGCAATGACTACTACCTTTCATGTGAAACAGTTACCGTGTAACTTACAATCCTATCGCTGTAATAATATCAATACGGTCGTACGTCGAGTGTCAAACATTAACGACCATATCTTATAATCTGGATATCATGCTCTCTCGAAGTAACTCATTTACTCCCACTTTGCAAAGATTCACGAGAGTAAGACATTCCTTATAAGAAGGCCATTTCGGATATTCGATCCCAATCATAGGATACGCGATTCCCGGACGACCAATCATGTATACTCCGCGTGCTTGATGATCATACCCAATCACTACCGCATGATCGCCCGTGGCTGTGAAACCTCAATAGTGTCAAAGCATGACAATCCACACCGTAATGCCATGAAGACTCGGTCTTAAGGATAATTACACAACCGTCACATAGTGTGACACTTATCCGTGTAAGTGGGTCAGTCTAACGTATACATTCTCTAATACACGTCCACGTCACACCCAAGTGTCTCTACACTTCGATGAGACGAGATCTATCCCTGCCCTAAAGACAGAAAACATCTAATACGTGCTAGTCATTTTATACTATCAATGCCCGGTTTAAAAGTACATCGGCTAGAGACATTTAAGTATCAAACTTATTAAAGTGATTAGAGATCTCATCAACCATAATCGCCTATCATGGTTTCTCTATCACGATTTAATACTAAGGGCGTTATCATATAACAATTCATAATTGGTTCTTTAAAAGAACGTATATATGACAACGAAAAGCCATTTAATATATGCATAAACATAAAGAAATAGTAGAAATGATCCGACCCGGTCGGATCCGGTCCAACCCGATTGGGTTTAGGACACTATTTCAACACTACGAGGCGGTCGGTGACCGGTGAGTACCGATATCCTATCCTTTCGGAGACCAAGCCTTGAATTTTGATAGCGGTGAACACCATCCGAAGGGGCGAAATCAAAGCGGCACGAGGTGTCACCATTCTCTCACGTGCTTGCATCTATAGTAGAGGCCGTGGGGTTGACTGTTGCCTTCCCTGCTCCCACTCAATATTTTGAAAAAATGGTGGGTTTACTAATTACGATTTTGGCCTTGACAATAAGAAACAATAAATCAATGTACTCCGAATAGGGTCGGTTATGTAGGCAAGCCTACGCCGTCGTATTCGTTGGAACATATGTGACAGTTCAGGCCAATCCGGCAGGAGAAGCCCCGTTTAGCCCGAAGGCTTATCGGCTATGATAAGTCCTATCGAACTGCTGTAACGTACATCACACATGGAGGGGAGTCGATTGAGCCGAAGCTCGGTTGAACTCGCCCAACCATGGTTAGACCATTTCCGAACCCATGTATTAAGATTCTCCGATTTCTAAGTTGTCACCCAAAGGGTAATCTCGTTTTTGTTTAAGGTGGGTTCACTGAGAAGCCATCACCGAAAAGCTCAACGATTTATCCAAGTGGGATTCACCGAGAATCCATCACTAAAATCGTTAACGATTGACAAAAAACCGGGTCCTCGGTTTTATAATTAGCTACTTATTATTTAACTACCACATATTAAATTAATAAGCATTCATACTAATTATTCGAGTTATACATGCCTAATTTATTGAAATAAACTAGCTACATGTATGCATTGGAGTGGAATCATGAAGATGCAAGTCATGGCAATTTTCCGGTTTTAAGCACGTAATCTTGATCAAACACAAAATTATACCGAAAAGTAAACACCGAGATGGACCGTTGGTACCCCCGACTAACTATTTTCTAAGGAAAAGTAAAACTTATACTATGTCTTCGAGTCTTGATCTTCAAATCTTGAACTCGAACCGCCGGATCACGAACCACGAACACCCGAGAGGAGAAAGGCTTTTTAATTAAATAAAACCAATTTATTATAATTATAAAAAAAAAAAACCCTTTTTTTTTTTTTTTTTTAATGCGGCTGATGAAACAAAAATTCCAGTTTTTTTTTTTTTTTTTTTTTAATATGTCGGCTGTTAAAAAAAAGGAATACAGGTTATAAAAAAATAATAAAGCAGACGCATGAAAAAAAAACTTAGCCGCATGTTTTACCCTAGCCGCAAGCTAGGGTTTTGTTAAAAAAATCTTTTTGCAGCGGCAGAAAGCGCCGCTACAGGTGCTGCTGCAGCCTGTTTAAAGAAAAACAGAAGCTGTTGTGACGTTTTTAGCGCTGCTAAAGGTGCTGGACAGCTTTAAAAAACAAGGTTTTTAGCCGTTTCTCCTCGTTCATACCTTGGGTTTCGCCTCGATCTTCAACTTTTCTTCAAGATCTTCATCTTTTCGAGCCCGGAATAACAAAATTACAATAAAAGATGCTACTTTTACATGGAATTTCGAAATTGACATAAAAAAAATACAATTCCTATGCTCAATTTTTACTAAACAAAGGAGCTACAAAATAGATCTACGGGTAATCAATACCAACCCAATCCATCTCTTCAACCACAACATTCACAAGCATACAACATGATAAATTTCGAATTTACAAAAAAAACGAAATAAAAACACCTAAAACATGCTTTTCCACTCCTAGATCTAAAACTCATATTCTTTGATCGTTAGATCAAAGGCTCCGATACCACTTGTTAAATGTAATATCCTCGGATCAATCATGGATTGACCCGATTACGCAGCGGAAGGCATCAGATCTTGATCTAAACGAAAACAAAGAACATAAATTAAAGATCTAAACCTACAAGGGGGTTTTGGAGCCTACCTTTTTATGGTGCTTAACTCCAAGAACGATAGATCTCCAAGAACACGTATTTTGAGAAGCCACAACCTTCCAACGTGTGTCTCCCAAAGAACACCAAGTGGATGGTGTTTCCCGCCGCCGGACCTCCTCGGTATGCTACGAAATAATCCCAAGATTATTCCAACTCGAAACCGAAGAAAGGTAGCCGAAAATTCTAAGCTATTTTCTTCCAATATGGCGTGATTAATGTGTGTAAAAGGCTTGGGAGAACTCTCTTTATATAGAGAGTAAAACTTAAGCCCCAAGGATTAAATAATTAATACAAAATCAATTATAATAATCCTTTTCCAAATAAAAGATAAATAAAACAATTATCCACAACTTAGGATAAATCATATTATTATCTAATATTCCATGAATTATCATTTAACAAATAAAAGATAAATCACATATTAAATAATTATCCAAGAAAACTAATTTCCTAATAATTAAATAATATAACAAAAAATGTGGCCACCAACCTTAATCAAATAAGGTCCACGCACATTTCTATACTTGACCAATTAGGTCAAAAAAGTCAACACACTAATTTGGGCCGAGTCCACGAAAAATATCTTTTCCGTGTATTTAATTATCTAGTCCAACTAAACAATTAATCCACATATCAAATTAAATAGCCCAATCCACTATTTAATTATAATTGAGGTGAAACGACGAGAAATCCAATTATGCTATTTTGGGAGCCACGTCGGGGACCATGGACCCATATTCAGTAGCTACAATAAATCGAATAAAATTATTCATCAGACAGAATAATTATATCCAACCTATTAATTCCGGGATTACACCACCATAAACCCGAAACTGAACTCTATCGAATATATATAACTTACACTCAATTTATGAGTCGAAAACGTCCACTGATATAATCATTACATACGGATAAATCCTCCATAGACTGTTCACTTCGATTCGGGATATTTCTGTAAACCCATCTCGAAACATATTATCCTTATTTACCATTAACCCCTAGTGATCAATTAGTTCATATTCAATATAATATGAACTCGGCCGATCGATCAGTTTCTAGGGTCAACAAATAAGGGAACTGTCTGTCTACTTCCGAGGAAGGAATGGATTCCATATCTGTGATAGCGAGACTACTCACTCATTCCAGAATAGAGCCAATGAGAAGTGTTGGACCACATACTTCAAGTGATCCTTACTAACACATCAAACTCTACCCTAGTCTAAGCGTTAAATGCATGATCACCTCGGGATTAAGATTAATCCATATATGATCATCTTGTGATTTGATAAGACTTCTCGATTACGGAATTATATCGAGAACTCAAATCAAATCGGTCCAAATTTATATGATTATCATCATATATAAATGCCCCACTAGGTACCCTATTACCAACAGTCCGGATAAGACTGTCACACCTAAAGTGTTCTGGGCGCATTATTAGCAAATTAATCATGAGACCCATACTCATATTAATAAACGCTATGGACTAAGTTAATTTTAAGTACATCTCACTAACTCAATCCTCTTGTGTATAGCCATACACTGAGTTATGTGATTACATAAACGAGGTACTTAGGGTTTTCAGTAGTGTGTTAATTATAAGCATACATGCATATAATAAGATGAATTATTAATTCCGTCCTAAAACAATTATATAATTGTCTTTCGGGCACTACACCTTACAAACATATCCCCTTACACTTTGACTGGTTCCAATATGAACCTCATCCTTCTTTGCCATTGTTGTAAGAAAAAGATGAAGAAAATAGTTCTCAAATCTATGTTCACACAGTGTATACGCAGAGAAAATCGATCTGAGTTTTTGAAAGTAGCTTCGTGTATAGAGTGCAGATATATAGACGGATGTAGTTGAAATCTGTCGAGAGCACGTCTGATGGTATTAACCACGATTAAATCTGAGTGAATGCTGTCTTGACACGTGGCCCATTACTTTTCCATAACATTTTGTAACCGTTAGATCGTGTAACTACGGTTATAAGGATAGAATAAATATCCCGCCATTTGCTTTTTGACTTTAGTAAGTTTGGTATATAACGCTTTCCTTCAAAGACCTTGTCATTAGTAGACTTGGCCCAGCAGCCTGCTGATAAAGAGGTCTCAGCAGCCTGCTGATAGAATCACTCTGCTGATGTTTGATTCCTTTTGTATTGTCCAATTGATAATACAAAATGAAATTTAATACCAATGACTGGTCTGTCAAGTGAGCTCACCCAACATGACAAAGACCAATCCCCTTGGCAACTTCATTTGCTCAATTGTCCAATCATAAGTACATGGAATTGTTGATACCAATGACTAATCTTCTAAGTGAGCTCACCCAACATAGCAAAGACTAATCCCCTTGGTGAATTCCGAAGACAATCACTTGATTAAAACTATCTCAGTCAACTTTTATAATTCCAAGTTCAGTCCTATGTTTAGCAAATCTTTCACTATCCAATGGTTTAGTGAAAATATCAGCAAGTTGATCTTCAGTAGGGATATAGAGAACCACCACATCTTTCTTTTCAACATGATCTCTTATAAAGTGATGTCTCACATCAATATGCTTGGTTCTTAAGTGCAAACATGATTTTCTGTGATTGCAATTGCACTTGTGTTGTCACACATAATTGGAATTTCTCTTTCTTCAATTCCATAATCCCTTAACTGTTGTCTTAACCACAGTATTTGTGCACAACAACTTCCAGCAGCAATGTATTCAGCTTCAGCAGTAGAAGTTGATATAGAGTTCTGTTTCTTGCTAAACCAGGAAACCATTCTATTTCCCATTAACTGACAGGTTCCTGTGGTACTTTTTCTATCAATCTTGCATCCAGCATAATTAGAATCTGAGTAGGATATAACTTTGAAGCTTCCATCTTTTGAATACCATATCCCTACTCCCAAAGTTTCTTTTAGATATTTGAGAACTCTTTTGACTGCACCTAAATGACTTTCTTTAGGTTTTTATTGAAATCTTGCATAAACACCTACAGCAAAGGATATATCAGTGTCTCATCGCGATGAAGTACAATGAGACTTTCTATCATCCTTCTGTATAAGGTTTGATCAACATCCTTGCCTTCTTTGTCTTCATCCAATCTAATATTTGTACTCATAGGAGTTGATACCTTGGTGCTGTTTTCCATACCAAATTTCTTCAGCAGCTCCTTGGTATACTTGGTTTGATGAATGAAGATTCCATCTTTCATCTGTTTGACTTGCAATCCTAAAAAGTAGTTCATCTCTCCCATCATACTCATTTGGAATTTGCTTTTCATTAGATTTGCAAACTTCTCACATAGCAATTCATTTTCAGAACCAAAGATTATGTAATCAACATAAATCTGTACCAGCAGGGTGTTGTTTCCTTCATTGATTCTGAAAAGAGTCTTGTCAATGGTGCCTTTTGTAAAACCATTGTCCACCAAGAATTGAGATAAAGTCTCATACCATGCTCTTGGTGCTTGTTTCAAACCATAAAGTGCTTTGTTGAGTTTATACACTTTATCTTCTTGGTCCTTCACTTCAAATCCAGGAGGTTCTTTGAACATAGACCTCCTCTTCCGTAAGGCCATTCAAGAATGCACTCTTGACATCCATTTGATATACTTTGAAGTTTTTATAAGATGCATATGCCAGGAATAATCTGATAGCTTCCAATCTTGCAACAGGGGCATATGTCTAACCAAAATCTATTCCTTCTGCTTGAGAATAGCCTTTTGCTACTAGTCTGGCCTTATTCGTTACAATGGTACCAGATTCATCCAATTTGTTTATGTATACCCATTTTGTACCAATTATATTTGCATGAGTAGGCCTCTCCACTAGTGTCCAAACTTGATTTCTTTCAAATTCATTTAATTCCTCTTGCATAGCAATTATCCAATCTGGATATGAAATTGCTTCTTCAACAACTTTAGGTTCCATTTGAGATAGAAAACATGTAAACATTGCTTCTAACTGTCTTCTAGTCCTCACACCTTGCTGTATGTTGCCAATAACTTGTTCAGCAGGGTGATCCCTTAACCATTGTGGATTACGGTTAGATTGATTATCGGGAACCTCATCTTGATGAGGTCTGCTTTGCTTCTTCAACAGGGGGTTCAGCAGATCCTTGAACTGCCTCGGTTGTTGCATCAGTAGTATTACCAGTAGGGTGTTAAGCAGGGGCAGAATCATAAACCTTTAAGTCATTAAACCTTTCCAAAACTTCAATACAATCTGGATCAGTGACTTGTAGATTCTCAGCAGGTTCACAAGCTTCATCTTCCATACCAGTGAACTTAGGTTCATCAAACACAACATGGATTGTCTCTTCATGTTTTAATGACCTTTTGTTCAGTACCCTGAATGCCTTGCTGACAGAAGAGTATCCCAAGAAAATTCCTTCATCTGATTTTGGTTGGAATGTCTTCAATTGTTCCTTATGATTTAAGATAAAACACTTGCTTCCAAATAGATGGAAATAAGAGATATTAGGTTTCCTTCCATTCCAAATTTCATAAGGTGTCTTCAGCAGCTTCTTGTTCACTGAGGTTCTGTTTTGTGTATAGCATGCGGTATTAACTGCTTCAGCCCAATACCTTTCAGGTAGTAATGCTTCACAAATCATAGTTCTTCCTGCTTCTTTCAATGTCCTGTTTCTTCTTTCAGCAACCCCATTTTGCTGAGGTGTACCAGCACCAGCAAGTTGATGTAGTTCACCATTCTGTTCACAATATTCTCTTATGACTTTGTTGAGAAATTCAGTACCCTTGTCTGATCTTATCTTTACTACTGTCAAACATTTCTCATTTTGTAATCTCTTCAAAAGTTCAGGCATCTTTTGAAGTGTTTCACTTTTCTTGATCATGAATATCACCCAAGTGTACCTTGAATAATCATCCACAACTACCAAAGTGTACCTCTTTCCTGTTACACTTGTTGGTGTTACTGGTCCAAATAGATCCATATGCATCAGCTCCAAAACTCTTTTAGTTGATTGCTTAGTCTTTGATTTGAAGTAAGATTTGGTCTGTTTACCTTGCTGACATGCATCACATATAGCATCCTTTTTGAATGTGATCTCAGGTAATCCAATCACTAGTTTCTTCTTCACCAATTGATTTATATCATCAAAGTTTAAATGATTTAACTTCTTATGCCATAACCAATTAAGTTCTGACTTGGTATGCACAATCAGGCATGTTTTTGGAACAACAACATACATGTTTTGTTGTCTTCTTCCAGCCAACACAACTTGATCACCTCTTTCACTAATGACAAAGCATGTGTTTTTGTCAAAAGTGACCTTGTATCCCATGTCACAAAATTGTCCAGTGCTCAGTAGGTTGTAGTCCAGTCCTTCAACATATGCAACATTCCTGATTGTTAATCCATTTCTCACAAGTGTGCCATATCCTCTTGTGTATCCAGGTGTGTTCTTGTTGCCAAAATTAACTTTTGGACCATCCTTTGCCCCATAATTTGACAAACAAGCTTATTATTCTTTGTCAAATGTCTGAAACATCCACCACAAAGTACCGGACACCCTACAAAACAAAGTTAATACATTTTAGGTACCCAAATCTGTTTGGGTCCATAATGGTCAGTGGTAAGCATGACCCTTGGCAGGTTTCCATAAGGTCTTCTTTGAAAGGTATCATACCTTTGTTCATACATGTATTCTACACATCGATAAGGTCTAACAATTGGTTGTGTAGGATTCACATATGCCTTCTGGCCTTTTGGTATGTAATGCTGTTTGAAGTGATTTCTGTTGTTAGAAGCATTAGCATAACCATTGGATTGCTGTCTGTTAGGAACAGCTCTGTAATATGGAGTCTGCTGAGGTCCCTGCTGAGGTCTTGTATAAGTCCTCTGCTGAGTCCTCTGCTGATTCCATTGCTTAGGTTTTACCCTATCAGGATGGTTATATTTCTTGTTTATAGCAGCAGGTGCAGGAATATTCCAATCATCATCAGTAGGGAACAGTCTACCTTTCCCCCTGAGATAAGTATACCTAGAATGATTATCATTTTTAGGTTTAGGATTCTTATCCTTGGAATATTTCTGACCTTTACCTTTTTGTGGTCCAGTAGACTTGGTAGCAGGTCTGCTATCAGTAGGTCTAGAAGGTCCAGCAGTCATACCTTTGGATTTACCCTTTTGTTAGGTACTGATGTCCTTTTTGACTTCTGATTTTGCTTCCTTGAAGCATTCTCAGTAGGCTTCACTGCCTCAGCAACCCTACTAGGAGTTGGATTTTGTGCAGGCACAAACTTAGGACCACCTGCGGTACTAGGTTCATGACCTTCATCGATCCACTCTTATTGTATTGTTGAGTTCCAAATCCAAGCCTGTTCTATCACCATAAGGCTTTCCAGATTTGAATGCAAGTGGAGGAAGAAGATTGTTCAAAGATTCAATACTACGATTGTGCAATGAGGCTTATCTTGATTCTCATCCAACTTTCTTTTCCTTACCCTTGAGAATTCTTAATTCAACATTCAACCTTTCAACTTCTATTTGAAGAGCTTCTTTTTCAGCCTTCACAATCTCACAACCAGATTGTATTATCCTCAGTTGATTAAGGATGGCATCCAAAGTTTCTTCATTGTCAGAATTTTTAGGTTTTGAACCACAGGTTGATTCACAATCACTTCCAGCAGGAGTATTGATAGATACAGAATTGTATACCTCCTCTGTTTCATCCATATTTGCCATCAGAGCATAATCCTCCATATCAGGAACAAGTGCAGTATCATCAGATTCATTTCCTTTTTCTGATTCTACTTCATATCCTGATTCATCTTCAGCAACCATAGCCTTCTTGCCATGTCTTCTTTGTTGACTTTTGGTCTTCAGTAGGTCTGGACAATCAGGTCTAAAATGTCTAGGCTTCTTGCAATTGAAGCAAAGATAATCAGGCTCCTTACTTTGTTTTAACTCAGGACAGTCAGGTTTGAAGTGTCCTGGTTTCTTGCAATGAAAGCACAAATAATCATTATCTTTCTTTGAATCTTCTTTCTTCTTTTCAGTGAATTTCTTGGTGAAAATCCTTGGAGAACACTTTCCATTCTTCATCATTCTGATTTTCTTGCTCAGTAGGGCAATCTGCTCTTGCATCTCATCCAGTAGATCATCTTGAGCTCCTGATGTTTCTTCTTGATGTGAAGCAACCAATGCAGTGGTCTTTGGCTCTTCCTTTTCAGTAGTAGGTGCCAAATTCTTGATGAATTCATAAGCTTCAAGATCTGAGAATAATTTGAAGGTATCCTCTTCATGTAGTTTTCTCATTTCTTCTATGGCAGTAACCTTCATCTCCCAAACTTCTTTTGCAGGTAATGCTTCCAAGATTTTTGAGTTGATTTCTTCTTTTGAGTAGCTTACACTCAGTAGGGTGAGTTCATCCAGGATTGCATTGAATCTTGATTCCATTTGCTCAATGGTTTCATTTGGTTGCATTTTGAACTTTTGAAACTTCTTTTTGGCCACACTGATTTTGTTCTTCTTGATTGCATCAGTGCCTTCACAGATTAACTGTATCTTGTCCCAAAGTTCCTTTGCAGTTTTGCAATCTTTCACCTTCATATACATGTTTCTATCCAAAGTTCTGTATATAATGTCAATAGCAATATTGGTGAGGTTTGCCCTTTTTCTATCATCAGCAGTCCATTCCTTCTTTGGTTTTGGAATGTACTGTGTCTCTTCTCCCACTGTTATGGACTTGGTAATCTCCAGTGGTCCATCAGTCAGCACATCCATCATTTCATCATGAGTTGCAGCTAGATAAGCCTACATACGACGTTTATACTCATCAAAATGATCTAAAGAACACATCAACATTGTTCTAGCATACTAGTTGTTATCCATGATGCAAAGCTTTGAAAATAAGTAACTTGAAAAAGTTTTCAAAGTATTTTCACAAGCACAACAAGTAGGATTACTTCAGAACAGAAGCACTGATCCGATACCAATTGTTGGTCCCTTGAGAAGGCTTTGGTTAAGTTTAGAGGGGGGGGGGTGAATAAACTTAACATTTAAAACTTTTGGAGTTAAACAACTCAGCAATTTCAGCAGCCCGCTGATACTTCAGTAGTCTGCTAACAATCAGTAGTCTGCTGACTATTGATCTTACTGAATTTGTGCAGCAGAATATATCAAAGATTAAGCCTTATTACTTGTTAAATATGATACTAAGTATTAGATACTCAGTAGTGTATGTGTGTGAGTTCAGTAGCTAGATTCAGTAGTCTGATGTGCTAGATAAACTAAATGCGGAATATAAATGCAGAAAGTAAGTCGGCAGATTTTATAGTGGTTCCAGGTGGTGTAATCCTGTCAGTCCACTCTTCTCATGTGATGTTGGAGGTAATTCACTAGAGATTCTTGAGATAGCAGTTACAAAAATCCCTAAGTTGCTTGTCCTTCACCAATAACTATGGCTTCACAAACCGAACACTTGGAATGTAGGATTGTTTGCTCCAAAGTCTTCCACTCTGTCCTTGAAGGGTAGGATTGCCTCTTCACCACTCCACCACAAACAACAACCTCTTTCACACCCAAAGATGCTTCAATGTCTTGATGATTTCTTGTAAAAGAAAGGTTGAATCAAGAAGTGATTCAACTTTCAAAGACTTTAATCGAGATGATATGATCGCGACTTAATCGAGGATGTCTTCAAGTGTGTAAACTTGATGCAGCTTGAATGCAGATTACACTTGAAGAAGTTTACTGGATCAGCAGATTTATGCTCAGTAGGGTCAGCAGGGTGTTTTCTTGATTTAATTCTGATTGCTCTTAATTTTTATCAATGTTCATCCAAAAATCATCTCTTGTATCTGAATTAGGAGTCCTCTATTTATAGGTAGGAATCCTTGTGACTTATGTTTGAAATTCAAACATAGCCATTTCAGATTTGTCCCATTTGACTTGCTTTCATCATCAATTCATAGGGTCGACACACGGTCAAAATGCTTTTTGACAAAGATGTATGATCATCCACCCTTTGACTTGTATCCATTGGATAATCCTCTGAATCTTTCCAACGTCCTTTTATTCTTAACCATTTATTTGTTTGATAAAATCAGAGGTTGTTAGCTGTCCCTTTCCTTGTAATGTTCCAATGTAACCTTTGAATAATCGAAATATGTGTCCAAAGAGTTCACGAGAACATAAGTCTGCTGATAGACACATCAGTAAGCTGATCCTTATTTTTTTGTGTTTAAAAACACATCAGCTTACTGTCTTTTATCTAACTTTTATTTATGAAGTTAGATTACACCTTTTTGAACATAACCAAGTTCCAATCATCACTTAACTTGTGGAACTTAAACCTTGCACACAAGGTATATGTAATCAGTTTAGGTCATCACAGACTTCCCTAAATTCTGATTCCATATCCTTGACTTTAATTACTAAGTTTGATCCTTTAGCCTTCAATAATAAGCGAGTTTGAGCCCTCGGCCTTCATCATCGGCGGTTCCTGATAAGTCTCATCGACACGCTCTACCCTATTGATCTAGACTAGTCTCACGATGTAAGTCACCGACCTTTTACAAAGATGCTTGTTTGATCAAACCTATACAAAGATCAAACTCTAATAAACCTATACATTTGATCTAGACATCTTTTTTTCCTTTTCTCTATAACAGCGAGTCTGACACTCATCACTAAAACTTAAAAATAAGTCCAACAATTTTATAGCGTAATGAAAGAAGGATCTCGAATAATTCAAACGAATAATCGATTTACATTTTTGTCATTGCTGACGATTTACATAGCACTAACTTTAACTTTAATTATTAAAGTTGGGCTGAGTTGTTGTTGACGCGGATTCCACCTTTGTCATTTGTCTTTTTCTGCCAATGGCCGACAGCTTTTCTTCCACTGAGAAATAAAGTATTCTCAATAATTTCCATTGTCGCCATGTATGACGTTTTATACATCTTTTGTATATCTTGATGTCGATCCACAAACAAGATCTTTATCATCAATTTCAAGGCCAATAATTTCCTTGTCTTTTTTGTTGGAATTAATGCATTTTGTGCAGCTGTATTCCAGTTTAGCTTTAACAAAAGCTTGTTGTAACATTTGACATAATTTGTCCTGATGCCAACTCATTATCCGTCCAGTCCTGAACAGTTTTTCATATCGAAGAACCATTTCACGTATCTTACAATTCGTAATTTTTATAAGCCTTTGAAATCATCAAAATATGAGAGTTACGATAATTTACTTTCATTTTGAATCATCGTTGATGCTAAGGATTTTATCAATGATGATCTTGAATCGATTGATATTGAGATGTTCAATATCGTAATGGGAGAAACTTGAGTCCATAACCTTTGACGGTCGATAACTAGTTTCTTCGCTGGAGATTCCAATCTCTATGAAATGATATGGTGATTGAAACATTCCATGATTCCATGCTGGTAGGCTGCTGTATATTTTTAAGAATATAGCGCGATCAGCTTCTTTGAGAACCTTTGTTCTGAAGTTTTAGATTGCCTTTTTAATATCTTCTGAGAACTTATTGATTTCCAAAAGATTTCTGCCAGGATAGATCATCCTAACTAAACCATAAAAAAAGCTTCATATACATTTATAGGATCTGCGCCTTCAATAAAATTAAACAAACTAATTTGCTCACTATCTGTAGTGAAGAACTTTTCATCAATAAATTGTTCTTCATCTGCGGCTCTTGCTTTCTAAAAATAAAAGGATAATCCTTCAAAATCCAGCTCAATAACAGTTGGTTTTTCAGCCTTAATAGGAACTGAAAATCTTCCCAGTGAAACCATAGATTGAGGTTTCTTTTCTCGTTTTAGAATTTCCTTGAAAGTTGTAACTTTTAGAAAATCTGCATTGGAGATCAATTTTGGTGGAGGTGTGTTATTTTCCTTGGCATAAATGTCACCTGCAACCTTTGCCGCTATAATCGATTTAAAACTCTTGTGTCTTACACCAGCGATTCCTTTTGTTGCTTTTTCTTCAACTTCCCATGTTGTATAGATACCTGCATGAGGACCATTATAAACAACATAATAATTATTATTATTTGGCATTGGAATTGCCTTATCAGTTTGCACTGAAGTTGTACCAAGACCTGATATGTCCTGAGTATTTGGTCTAAAACCGTTGATCAAATCTGTAGGTTTAACCAATTTTTTAGATGTATGTACATCTTTTTCCAAGATGCTAGGAATCAACGGATTTGAGGATTCTTTACCGATTGCCGTTTGCATCGGAATAGCTGGTATTTCGCTACTATTTCTAGTGCAAGGAATATCAATTTCCTTTTGTTGTTTACTTGATGCATGTTCAAGTAAATGAATGCGAAATCTTAGAACTTGTAGTTCTAGATCCATAGCTGCTTCTTCCAGCCTTAATTTTTGCAATTCTTCCATAATTGGAAGTCCTGTAAGGACAATTGGTCCCTGGTTTTTACCCCTTTTATCTCCTGATTGAGATTCTTTTGTTTCTTAACCTGCATATTCACGTGTTAAGAAATCAGCAAATATATTTTTACTACCTGCAATATGTTCTATATCGAAGCAGTATCTTGACAGCCACATCTGCCATCTTACAAGTCTACCTTGTTTATTATCACCTTTTAAATTAGTATTTAAAAAGTAAGTGAAGTTTTTGTTATCTGTCCTAATTAAAATTTTAACTGGAGTAAGATAAGCACTGAACTTCTTAATGACTCGAATAACAGCTAAGTATTCTTTCTCATTACTATGATAATTCTTCCCGGCATTTTTAAAACTACCAGAAGTATATCTACAAATTAACTCTTGTTCAGAGTTTTTTGCCTTGAGGATTCCTCACCAATACTCATCTGATGCATCGGTTTCAATGATCAGTTTATCCTCGGGTAAAGGATGATATAGCTTTGGAAAGCTGGTTAAATTCTTCTTAACCTTTTTAACATAGGTTGTATCAACCTCTGTCCAATCCCAAAGTGTATTGTCTTTGAGTTTAACTCAGAAAGGCTTTCTAATTTCAATTAGTTTAAGGATATAACTTTCAAAGATAAGTTAAAATACCTAAAAATCTCTGTAATTGTTTTTTATTTTTGATGTTGTCTGGAAACTTATGAATGTGTTCCAGAATATGATTTTGAGGTCAGTGTTGACCTTGATCAATCTCTAATCCAAGGAAGTTAATCTTGGTCTTAAAGAGTTGTGTTTTCTTTAATGAAAGGATTATTCCTAATTCCTCGCATTTTTTGAGTACCATTGCAACATGCATATAGTGCTCTTTCTCTGTGTTGCTGAAGACTAATATGTCATCAATGTAAACACATAAGAATTTCTCAAAAGATCTAAATGCATTTTGCATATGTCTTTGAAATATAGACGGAGCTTGTTTTAACCCAAAAGGTAAAACATTCAATTGATAATGCCCTTGGGGACATGTAAATGCAGTTAATAATTGTGACTCTTCATCTAGCGTAACTTGCGTAATCCGTATTTACAATCAAAACTACTAAAGATTTTCTTCCCTCGTATAAGAGTCAGAAGCTCATCCTTATTAGGAAGATTATGACTATCACCTATTGTTGCCGTATTAATGGCTTTATAGTTGACAACCATTCTCTTTTTTCCTCTTCTTTTCTCTACTTCATTCTCAAATAAGAATGCTGAAGACATATGAGGTGATTTACTAGGCTTAATAATTTTTAAGTCTAATAATTCTTGAATTTGTTTACCAAATTCTTCTCTATCCAATGGACTATAAATCATGGGCTTAACCTTCATTATTACCTTCGTATCTGTAAGTTTAATGGTAGTTGTCATCCATTTTTTAGACTTCTTAGGGTCTATAGGATTTTCACCACAAACTTTTTCTAACATGATTTTAATCTTTTTGAATTTTGTCATTCTCTTGATTAAATTCTTGTTCTGTTTTGCAAACTTCTATCTCCCCCCCCCCCCTCTACTGGATTCAATGCTAATATAATAATTCAGCAAGAATTATTATCAAAGATTAAAACTTCTAAACTAGAACTAAAGAAAGAAAAAATCTTTAGAATGCCTAGTCTTCTAAGCAGCGTCTTTAAACGAGAAAACAAAAATTATTATTTTGTTAGTACTCGAGAATTCTCTGTAGACACTAAAGATGTCAGAGGAGAAGTATATTTACCTTTTATTACCCAACAAGAGATAAATAAAAATCTTCTTAAAATTAAAGAAGAACATAGATCTACGATTAGTATGGTTCATCTAAAAGCCATAAAGATTTGTATAAAATCTCAATTTCAAGAAGGCATTAATACGCCTATAAAATTAGCGTTAATTGATAATAGAATTAACAATAGAAAAGATTGTGTACTAGGTGCAGTAAAAGGTAACCTAGCCTAGAATAAATTTATATTTGCCATATATCCTAGGTCTGGTCTTAGTATACATAGTAAAAACTTAGATAAAGCATTATCACTAATACATCACTTCGAAAGAGAAGATCTGATGAATGAAGGTGATAAACCTTTTAGTGTGACTTAATAAGTTATGCATTAACCAATAGTCATCACAGTATTGACTATTTGGTGGAGGTGTGTTATTTTCCTTGTAGATATACTTCTGGTAGTTTTAAAAACGCCGAGAAGAATTATCATAGTAATGAGAAAGAATACTTAGCTGTTAATCGAGTCATTAAAAAGTTCAGTGCTTATCTTACTCCAGTTAAATTTTTAATTTGGACAGATAACAAAAACTTCACTTACTTTTAAAATACTAATTTAAAAGGTGATAATAAACAAGGAAGACTTGTAAGATGGTAGATGTAGCTGTCAAGATACTGCTTCGATATAGAACATATTGCAGGTAGTAAAAATATATTTGCTGATTTCTTAACACGAGAATATGCAGGTTAAGAAACAAAAGAATCTCCATCAGGAGATAAAAGGGGTAAAACCCAGGGACTAATTGTCCTTACAGGACTTCCAATTATGGAAGAATTGCAAAAATTAAAGATGGAAGAAGCAGCTATGGATCTAGAACTACAAGTTCTAAGATTTCGCATTCATTTACTTGAATAGGCATCAAGTAAACAACAAAAGGAAATTGATATTCCTTGCACTAGAAATAGTAGCGAAATATCAGCTATTCCGATGCAAACGGCAATCGGTAAAGAATCATCAAATCCGTTGATTCCTAGCATCTTGGAAAAAGATGTAACAGATGTAGACATCAAAAAAATTGGTTAAACCTACAGATTTGATCTACGGTTTTAGACCAAATACTCAGGACATATCAGGTCTTGGTACAACTTCAGTGCAAACTGATGAGGCAATTCCAATGCCAAATAATAATAATTATTATGTTGTTTATAATGGTCCTCATGCAGGTATCTATACAACATGGGAAGTTGCAGAAAAAGCAACAAAAGGAATCTCTGGTGTAAGACACAAGAGTTTTAAATCGCTTATAGCGGCAAAGGTTGCAGGTGACATTTATGCCAAGGCAAATAACACACCTCCACCAAAATTGATCTCCAATGCAGATTTTCTAAAAGTTACAACTTTCAAGGAAATTCTGAAAAGAGAAAAGAAACCTCAATATATGGTTTCACTGGGAAGATTTTCAGTTCCTATTAAGGCTGAAAAACCAATTGTTATTGAGCTGGATTTTGAAGGATTATCCTTTTATTTTTAGAAAGCAAGAGCAGCAGATGAAGAACAATTTATTGATGAAAAGTTCTTCACTATAGATAGTGAGCAAATTAGTTTGTTTAATTTTATTGAAGCGCAGATCCTATAAAGGTATATGAAGCGTTTATATACGGTTTAGTTAGGATGATCTATCTGGCGAGTAAATCTTTTGAAATCAATAAGTTCCCGTAAGATATTAAAAAGGCAATCAAAAACTTCCGAACAAAGGTTGTCAAAGAAGCTGATCGGGCTATATTCTTAAAAATATACAGCAGCCTACCAGCATGGAATGATGGAATGTTTCAATCACCATATCATTTCATAGAGATTGGAATCTCCAGCGAAGAAACTAGTTATCGACCGTCAAAGGTTATGGACTCAAGTTTCTCCCATTACGATATTGAACATCTCAATATCAATCGATTCAAGATCATCATTGATAAAATCCTTAACATCAACGATGATTCAAAAATGAAAGTAAATTATCAGAACTCTCATATTTTGATGATTTCAAAGGCTTATAAAAAAATTACATCCAGAAGATACAGAAATGGTTATTCGATATGAAAGACTGTTCAGGACTGGACGGATAATGAGTTGGAATCAGGACAAATTATGTCAAATGTTACAACAAGCTTTTGTTAAAGCTAAACTAGAATACAGCTGCACAAAATGCATTAATTCCAACAAAAAAGACAAGGAAATTATTGACCTTGAAATTGATGATAAAAATCTTGTTTGTGGATCGACATCAGCATATACAGATGATGTATAAAACGTCATACATGACGACAATGGAAATTATTGAGAATACTTTATTTCTCAGTGGAAGAAAAGCTGTCGGCCATTGGCAGAAAAAGACAAATGACAAAGGTGGAATCCGCGTCAACAACAACTCAGCCCAACTTTAATAATTAAAGTTAAAGTTAGTGCTATGTAAATCGTCAACAATGACAAAAATGTAAATCGAATATTCGTTTGAATTATTCGAGATCCTTCTTCATTACGCTATAAAATGAAGAAGTTCTTGCATTTGTAAAATACCTTTTATCACATTCACAATTCCCATTCCTTAGTTTCAACTATGCATTGTGAGTAATCCTCCTTAGTGAGGATATAGATAAAAGCATGGTTATGTAAATTCGGTAGTAGTATGTTTGTATTTTATTTTTCGAGGAAATAAAATCCGTTTTTAATCTTTCTTTTATATACTCTTCAAAGCTTCAAACACTTAAGAATACTCTGAGAACCTGAATTGGTCTGATACGGCATAGGGAGATTACCGCCAGGCAGGAGGCCGTAAGGGAAAGTGCCCGCAGTCGTGACAATTCATGCTGATACACTTAAGTCGAGAAGATCTTGATAAGTATATTCTTTGAATTTTTAAACTTGTGTTTATTTCTGTGAAAATATTAATTACATTCATAAAATGATATGAATTTACAAACACCATAGCTATAATCTATATCTTTACTATCCCCCGCATATCAAGAAACTTCCCTTTTTCCGCCGTCTATTATTTTACTCCACATAGACTTATTCCGCAAAGACCCTTTCCGCATGGTCAGAAAATTGGTAGCAGAGCCACCAGAAACTTGGTATCGGAGCCTTGTTAAAGGTTCTTGAAACAGTAAAAATCCATTACATAATGGATAAAGATCCATTGGATCAAAACAATAATTCTGATGAAGAATCAGAAAATCACGAGTGTCAACTCGTTCGTAATGAATCCTCTACTGGATTCAATGCTAATATAATAATTCATCAGGAATTATTATCAATGATTAAAGCTTCTAAACTAGAACTAAAGAAAGAAAAAATCTTTAGAATGCCTAGTCTTCTAAGCAGCGTCTTTAAACGAGAAAACAAAATTTATTATTTTGTTAGTACTCGAGAATTCTCTGTAGACACTAAAGATGTCAGAGGAGAAGTATATTTACCTCTTATTACCCAACAAGAGATAAATAAAAATCTTCTTAAAATTAAAGAAGAACATAGATCTACGATTAGTATGGTTCATCTAGGAGCCATAAAGATTTGTATAAATTCTCAATTTCAAGAAGGCATTAATACGCCTATAAAATTAGCGTTAATTGATAATAGAATTAACAATAGAAAAGTGTGGAAATATTACTCAAATAGACTCGATCTGCTGAGGCTTCACAGGTGCTCATGATTCTTTGAGCCTTAGATTTCGTGCATAATATTTTGTACACCTTATTTAATTGTAAAATTAATTGTAAAAGACATATTAATTGTGAGTCATATAAACAATTAATATGTCAAACTCTAGTTTACTTTATGTCATAGACATAACTTTTACTTTTACTTTTGCATGCTTGCCGCCCACATCTACATACTCAAGTGGCACCCAAGCTAGCTAGCTAGTCTCTCTATCTCAATTGTATCTATTTATACATCTTTTACTCAATGAATAAACTAAGTTGAAGTTTACTCTTGTGTTAACACATTCTCAAACTCTCTTCATGGTAGCGAGCCTTCTTGAGTTCTAAATCCATTTGCAAAACTCAGTTCTTTTCAAAAATGTCAACATTATCTCGAAGTTTCATCTTCTTCAAGATGACTCACAATGCCTCGTGATCGGGATAATCGAACACTCTTCTTTTACAAATCATAAACTTGATGGTAACAATTACTTGCTATGGTCAAGGTCCATGAAAATGTATATCTCCGGCCAGGGCAAGATGGGATATCTGTGCAGTTCCAAACTCGCCCTGCTGGCCCGACCCCAAGTTTGAAGCATGGGATACAGAAATAACCAAGTCATGACCATCCTCACGAGGTCTATGACAAAAGAGATCGATGAGAACTTTATGATGTATGACACTCGCTAAGGAAATGCAGGACAATGCCGAGACCTTTACTCAAAAAGGACAATACATCCAAGTCTATGAACTCAAGCTCGATTCAAAATTGCGCATACAAGGGGATATGTCTCAGAACTCAATACTTTAATCAACTATCTAAGGCATGGCAACACCTAGATATGTTGGAAACTCACCCTGGAATGATGTTAAAGATGTCGCACTCTTTAAAGACATCATTGAGAAAAAGAGAGTATTCAAATTCCTTCACTCGAATCGAATCCTACTCTTGATGATGTCGAGGTAGAATTCTTGCTACTAAACCTCTTCCAAATCTCAAATCCATGTTTGCCGAGGTCAAACATGAGGAAAGCGAAGGAAAGTGATGTTCTTTGAACCCCTGCTTGACAACCTCTTCAAGGTACGCCTCTTGAAGGTTAATGAGACTTACGAGAAGCCTACCGAGAAAGCCGGAAAGTCGCTTTCGTGATCACCGCAAACGCACAAATCACACCAAGGACAATTGTTGGAAGCTACATGGCAAACCTAACCCCTCTAAAACCTCAAAACCAACCAGGAAAAGTCAAGGCAAACTTATCGGTGAAGAGGAGAATGACGATGGTCAATGCTCGGTTTGTTGCCTTTAGAGCCTTTATTGCTCGGCAGATCGTGAAGGTAGCTCCCCTACTTTGAAATGGCCACTCATGCTAAAACAGTATATTTTACTCACCTCTTAGTAATGAGACCTGGATTGTTGATTCTCGGGCTTCTTCCCATATGACTAGTAATAAAACCTTATTACCCAATATATGCCATGCAACCAAATTCACGAAATTAAGACTAGCGATGGTTCTGCTTATGCAAAAGGTGTTGGGAAGGTTAAACTTACTAATCGAGATATATCTACTGAATGTCCTGCTTGTTCCAAAGTTAGATCAGTAACCTTATATCTCACAAGAAACTCACTAAAGATCTGAATTGAATTGTTGTTTTTAATAAGAATCGTGTACATTCCAGATCTTTCTTCTCGAGAAGTGATTGGGCAAGCTAAACCACCTCAGGATCGTTTGTGATCAACCTGCTGAAGACAGTGAAGATCAAGACAGACCGCCTCCACTGCACTCAAAACCTAGACAATATCATGTTATGGCATTATAGACTAGGACATCCAAGTTTTGGTTATTTAAAGTCTTTAATCCTGAATTGTTTAAAGGATGTAATCTTAATGATCTTCAATGTGATATTTGTCAATTTGCTAAACTCACCAAATCTGTATGCTAAGTTACCTCACTTGCCCTCTTCCCTTTCACCCTAATTCACAAGTGATGTATGGGGACCTCAAGAGTGAAAAGTATAACAGAAAAAGGTGGTTTGTAACCTTCATTGATGATCATACCGAAACACTTGGTCGTTCTTAATGAAAGACAAATCTGAAGTTGGACCTATCTTCCAAGAATTTTATCATATGGTCTCCACCCAATTTGATACTAAGATCAAGATCTTAAAGACTGATAATGCTCTGGAATACTATGAGTCTAACCTCAGTAACTTCTTGACAAACAGAGAGGAATTGTTCATATCGGTAGTTGTGTGGAAACACCTCAAAGCCAATAGGGTTCTTTGAAAGAAAGAACAGGCATCTGCTGAAATGGCCAGATCAATCATGTTCACTACACATGTTCCTAAATACATGTGGGGTGAAGCTATATTGACTGCTACATATTTAATCAACAGACTTCCCACCAGAGTGTTAGGTTTCAAAACTCCTCTCCAAACCCTTCCGACCACACACTCCTGCTCTCATCTTATTACCCAATTGTCTCCAAAGATCTTTGGTTGTCTTGTGTTTGTTTATATCCATGCTCAACACATAAAACTTGATCCTAAAGCTCATAAGTGCATTTTCCTTGGATATGCACAGACAGAAAGGTTACAAGTGTTACTCTCCTCTTCAAAAAAAGAAATTTTACAATTCTATGGATGTGAAATTCTTTGAAAGGACTCCTTATTACAACAAACCTCATCGAGCCGCCACGATGGAAACCTCGATTGAGATTGAACTAAGTCCGTTCCTCAAAGAAACCATTAACCTCGGCAGACTCATAATCTCCAAAGATCCTGCAGATACTCACATTACTAACCCTCGGCAGTCTGCGACCCAGAGCTCTTGAACTGAACCTCAAAGAACCTCTCGAACTGTAGTCTGCTGGACCCGACTCTCGACTCTCGGCCAGCTTCATCAAGTAGATGACACTCCTATTGCTCTAAGGAAAGGGAAAGATCATGCACCGATCATTCTATTCATACTTATTTATCTTATGATCGCTTGTCTCCTGTCTTTGCCATGTTTACACAGACTGGACTCTCACTCTATCCCGAGAAATATTCAGAGGCCCTTCAAAATGATAAGTGGAAGGTCAGCTTGTTAAAACAGAGATGATCGCTCTCTTGGATAATCACACTTGGGACTCTCACAACTCTTCCCAAAGGCAAGAAAACAGTTAGCTGCAGATGGTTATTCACTATCAAATACAATGCTGATGGTAAAATTGACAAGTATAAAGCCGATTGGTAGCAAGGGATTCACTCAAACTTATGGCATTGACTATAAGGAAACTTTTGCACCAATGAGCAAAGCTCAACACCGTCAGTCTCGATTTCCCTAGCTCCAACTTGACCGGCCTCTTCACCAATTGGACATCAAAATGCCTTTCTAAATGGGGACCTCACCGAGGAGGTTTATATGACTGCACTTCTCCTGGTTTTATCAATCCTCATACTCAAGGCAAGGTGTGCAAACCGAGGAAATCTCTATATGGCCTCAAGCAATCACCAAGGGCATGGTTTGGCAAACTCACTCACTGTGGTTAAAGGCTGCTGGATATCATCAATGCAACTCGATCACACCATGTTTGTCAAGACAACCAACCGTAGGAGGTCCATTCTAATTGTATATGTGGATGATATCATCCTTACTGGAGATGACTCTACCGAGATCCGAACTTGAGAGACTCTCTTGCAAAGGTGTTCCAAGTTAAAGATCCAGGCTACCTCAAGTACTTTCTTGGTATGGAAGTAGCTAGAACCACCAATGGCATTTCGGTCTCCCAAAGGAAGTATATCCGGACCTCTTTGAAGGAAACTGGCATGCCGGGATGCAAACCTGCTTTGTATCTCCGGTAGACCCAGTCATACCTCTATCGCATGGTGACATTCTTTGTCGAGGAAAGAACAATATCAAAGGCTTGTAGGCAAACTCATATACCTTTCTCACACAAGACTGATATTGCATATGGGGTCGATCTGTCACTCAATTCATGCATTGCCCTCTTGAGCAACATTGGGATGCATGAATAGGATACCGAGGTATTTAAAATCCACTCTGCCAAGGCACGCTTCTTCACCAAGTCTACCGATAGATCAATCAAGGTCTCTATATCTTGATTGATTGGGTGGATGTCACATTGATAGGAGGTCTACCACAGTGCTATTGCTCATATATATGGGGAACCTGGTTACTTGGAGGAGCAAGAAACAACCTCTTGTGTCAAGAAGCGATCTTGAAGGTTTCAACTAAGGGCACTTGTACTTGGCATTTGTGAAGCTCTATGGCTAAAAAGTGGTTGGCCGAACTTCAAAAATCAGACGACAACCTATCACACTCATTTGTGACAATAATTCAGCCTTATGCATGGCAAAAGATCCATCCATCATGATAAAACCAAACATGTGGACATTGACAGGCACTTTCTGAAGGAGAAGATTGATGCCAAGATTATTCAACTCCAAGATGTTCCCCGGAAGATCGAATGCCGATATTCTTACCAAGGCTATTCCACCTCTTATGTTCAATGAGACTAAGTAGCAAACTTGTCGCATCAACATATACTGACTGACTTTGAGGGGTGTGGAAATATTACTCAGCGAGACTCGTTCTGCTGAGGCTTCAGCAGGGTGCTCAGCAGATTGCTGAGCCTTAGGATTTCGTGCATAATATTTTGTACACCTTATTTAATTGTAAAATTAATTGTAAAAGACATATTAATTGTGAGTCATATAAACAATTAATATGTCAAACTCTAGTTTACTTTATGTCATAGACATAACTTTTACTTTTTACTTTTGCATGCTTGCCGCCCACATCTACATACTCAAGTGGCCGCCCAAGCTAGCTAGCTAGTCTCTCTATCTCAATTGTATCTATTTATACATCTTTTTACTCAATGAATAAACTAAGTTGAAGTTTACTCTTGTGTTAACACATTCTCAAACTCTCTTCAAAAAGATTGTGCACTAGGTGCAGCAAAAGGTAACATAGCTTACAATAAATTTATATTTGCCGTATATCCTAAGTTTGGTCTTAGTGTACACAGTAAAAACTTAGATAAAGCATTATCACTAATATATCACTTTGAAAGAGAAGATCTGATGAATGAAGGTGATAAACCTTTTAGTGTGACTTACTTAATAAGTTTTGCATTAACCAATAGTCATCACAGTATTGACTATTTGGTGGAGGTGTGTTATTTGCCTTGGCATAAATGTCACCTGCAACCTTTGACGCTATAAGCGATTTAAAACTCTTGTGTCTTACACCAGAGATTCCTTTTGTTGCTTTTTCTGCAACTTCCCATGTTGAATAGATACCTGCACGAGGACCATTATAAACAACATAATAATAATTATTATTTGGCATTGGAATTGCCTCATCAGTTTGCACTGAAGTTGTACCAAGACCTGATATGTCCTGAGTATTTGGTCTAAAACCGTAGATCAAATCTGTAGGTTTAACCAATTTTTTAGATGTCTGTACATCTGTTACATCTTTTTCCATTATCAAGAAACTTCCCTTTTTCCGCCATCTATTATTTTACTCCACATAGACTTATTCCGCAAAGACCCTTTCCGCATGGTCAGAAAATTGGTAGCAGAGCCACCATAAAATTGGTAGCAGAGCCACCAGAAACTTGGTATCAGAGCCTTGTTAAAGGTTCTTGAAACAGTAAAAATCCATTACATAATCGATAAAGATCCATTGGATCAAAACAATAATTCTGATGAAGAATCACAAAATCACGAGTGTCAACTCGTTCGTAATGAACCCTCTACTGGATTCAATGCTAATATAATAATTCAGCAGGAATTATTATCAGCAGGAATTATTATCAAAGATTAAAGCTTCTAAACAAGAACTAAAGAAAGAAAAAATCTTTAGAATGCCTAGTCTTCTAAGCAGCGTCTTTAAATGAGAAAACAAAATTTATTATTTTGTTAGTACTCGAGAATTCTCTGTAGACACTAAAGATATTAGAGGAGAAGTATATTTACCTCTTATTACCCAACAAGAGATAAATAAAAATCTTCTAAAAATAAAAGAAGAACATAGATCTACAATTAGTATGGTCCATCTTGGAGCCGTAAAAATTTGTATAAAATCTCAAATTCAAGAAGGCATAAATACGCCTATTAAACTTGCGTTAATCGATAATAGGATTAACAATACAAAAGATTGTGTTCTAGGTGCAGCAAAAGGTATCCTAGCCTACAATAAATTTATATTTGCAGTTTATCCTAAGTTTGGGCTTAGTATACATAGCAAAAATTTAGATAAAGCCTTATCACTTATACATCACTTCGAAAGCGAAGATCTGATGAATGAAGGTGATAAACCTTTTAGTGTAACTTACTTAATAAGTTATGCTTTAACCAATAGTCATCACAGTATTGACTATAGAAAAACTGAATACATCGAGTTAGATGATGTTTTTTTAGAAATAGGAACTATAAAAGGAAAGAACTTTTCTAATATAGATTCCAATACTGACTCTTGGGCAATTGATATTGCTAAAGGAAAGAGTATATTAGGCGCTAAAAACGCACCCACAATAAATGATAGATTCTCTGTTAGAGCATCTTCATCCAGAAGGAGCTTTGTGAAAACTTCTACAACAAGAAATAACTTGTTGGAAAGATCTAGATCCATGAGATCAGATAAAGAACTACTCATGTCAATAGCTGAAAGAGTAGATACCGCAACCCAAACGCTTAAAAAGCTTTGTGGATAAATGGATATTATAAAAAATCCTATATGTTTCCAGAAACTCTGGAAAGAAGCAAGGATTAAATTCCTTAGCAAAAAAAGGTAAATTCCAGAAAGTTATCTTTCAAAGAGAAATATCTGGAAAACCCCTAAAGGTTTCATTACCTTTAAAATGGGAATGTTGGGATTGCTGGGATAAGAACCATTAATATGGATCCAGTATTCAAAAAAGAAAAAAGATTAAAGGAAATAATTCCTTTACAAAAGAAAAAACCTGGTTACGGTGATGGACCAGTTAAATTTGGTAATCAAATTCAATTTTTGATCACTGAAAGCGAAAGAGCTAGATATCATAGCTGGAAAAATGGATTTCAAGAAGAAATCTATTTAAAAAAAATT
Source organism: Gentiana macrophylla (assembly GCA_026214975.1). Lineage (NCBI taxonomy): Eukaryota > Viridiplantae > Streptophyta > Magnoliopsida > Gentianales > Gentianaceae > Gentiana > Gentiana macrophylla. The sequence continues at coordinate 53,192,144 of CM047810.1, read as the reverse complement.
TCTGGTACAAGGAAATTAACTCCCACGAATAATAAATATTGGTAGATTCAAATGAATACACCACATATCCTTAAGAAGGGACAGAATTTAAGGATAAAATCGTTAAATAGAGACACCAACACTAAATATTGGTTCTCTACTAACGAAGTTAGTATAAAAGTAATACAACATTTAAGCAATAACTTAAATGAAGTATATGCTTGTATATTACTAGGAATATATAAATTACTATCCTTTTTAGGATTAAGTAAAGATCCTAGTCAGAATTTATCAAAAAATCCTACCATTTGGAATAGATTTTCCAATCTTTTAGAGAGGGGGGATTATTATGATAAACAAGACCTATTACAAGAAAATAATCAAGAATTGATGATTGTAATAGAAAAAATCAACACAGAAATACGAACTCTGGGTTGTAAGATGGACAGACTTGCCGATCAAGAAGTACAACTTCTTAGTTGTAAGGTTGATAAACTTGAGAGATATCTCAAAATAATACTAGGACAACAAAATGACTAGTATGACAACTATTAATGAAACGGTCAATCTTATCCATGAAGAGATTAAGATCGTTTTAAAACAGTTAACAGATATTCATAATAAAATATCGAGACTGGCTACTAGAACTGAATTAGAATATCTAGCAGCAAAAATCATAAAATAAATGAATGAGGAAATACATAAAGTTTCCTACACAATAGATGAAGAACCTTCTAACATTTCTACTTCTGCTTTTCCAGAAGACGGAAAATACAGTTATCCCAATCATAATGTGGGAAATGAAGAACTTGGTTCAAGCGCTGATCCAAATGCATTAAGATGGCTTTGCCAATAAGCATTGGCGCAAAACTAGAAGAATATTTCTGGGATAACCTAGAAAATGATGAATTCATCCTAGATGGTCAAAACACTTCACCATTAGATGAAGTACTTAAATTAATGACTCTAGATGAGTTAGAAATCGAGAAAGAAATGGAAACAAGACCAGAATTAAGTAGAATTCTTGGTATTGAAACCATTTATGCTATAGAAGAGCATCTTCAGATAAACAACCTGAAGCAGGAGCTTCTGGTACTAAAGAAGAAGAATCATCCTTTAAGAAAAGAAAAGGTAACGATGAAACCTTTTTTTACTAGTTATCCTAAAGTTCCAGGAGAACCCAAGGATTTTAGAACTCCTATCCTCAACATTGATGGAAGGACAAATAGAAAAAGGCTCATAGATGAATGGGCAATAGAGTTAAGTTAGATTATTCAAACCAACAAAGAGGCTTATGGAACAATCAATAACATACTCCTCTTAGTAGAACATAGAACTGCTGGAATAGTTCAATCCTTTGTAAAAAATACAAAATGGACCGACTTTTCAACAGAAAACATCTTTAGAGGAATCATTGATGTCTTCTATACTATGTTTATAGGAATCAATTATACGACTGATAAAGCCAACGAGATTCTTAAACAGCAAGAAAAGGCTAGAAATCGCCTTATCACATTACAATTATGTGATAAATGTTTCTTAGACACCTTCACAAGTGATTTTGAAACAAATCTTTATAAACTTCCTAGCACTGAGTTTGTAGGATTTATAAAACAATATTTGACCAAAATCCCTATTGTAGGAGAAAAATCCCTTCAAAGGTTTGAAGATGAAGCTATCGGGGTAGCAATAAACAGTCTTGGCTATGCCAACAAAATTGTTAAAGAAGAACTCACAAAAATTTATGATCTATCTAAACAACAAAAAAGATTGAAGAAATTCAATAAAAAATGCTGTGAAAACATTATGGAAGCACCAACAGAATATGGTTGCTTACCACAAAAAACTTACACTAAGGATAAGTTTAAAAAGCATTATAAGAAGAAAAAATTCTCTTATAAAACAAAAAATAAACGGTTCAAACCCGGTAAGTATTTCAAGCCACGTCAGAAATATGACAAGAGACATGAAAATACTAATAAAAAGGAATTTTGCCCTAAAGGCAAGAAAAATTGTAGATGTTGGATCTACAATATTGAGGGTTATTACGCAAATGAATGTCCCAATAAGCAACAATATCCTCATAAGGCTAAACGCATAGAGGAAATTATTGAATTGGGTTTCGAACCTATAGAAGATATATATGAATCTCTGAGAGAAGTTTATATCTTTGATGAAGTCTCTGAATATTCAGTCTCTGAATGTTCCTCCGATGAATATCATTATTCACCCGATGAATATAATTCAGCGGATATAGACTAATTTAACCATTCAGGAAGAACCCTGGATTGACGAAGAATTAGTAATGACTAGAAACATTACTAATCCAAACTCCATTTATATCAATGGATAATTAAATTTCTCTGGATATAAACAGATGAATCTACACTGTTATGTAGATACAGGAGCTAGTCTTTGTCTAGCATCAAAATTTGTTATACCAAATGAACATTGGGAAAATGCACCCAATATCATAAGACTATCAATTGCAAATAAAGAAACGTTACAAGTTTCTAAGGTTTGTAAGAATCTTAATATAAGAATCACAGGTGAAGTATTTCACATTCCTAAGATTTACCAACAAGAAAATGGTATGGACCTTGTTCTTGGTAATATCTTCTATCAATTGTATGGACCTTTCACACAATTCACAGACATAATTATTTTTACCCTTGATAATCAACCCGTGATTCTTGGTAAAATAAGAAAAGCTATTTCTTTAGCTCAACCTGGTTTCCTGGAATCTATGAGAAAGAATTCCAAGATTCAAAAACCGGTACCTATCCCAATTAGCTCTAACAAAATCAACTTTTTAGAGGGGGGAAGGAAATCATTGAAGAATGTAAAACTGAACAAGAATTTAATCAAGAGAATGACAAATTCAAAAAGATTAAAATTCTGTTAGAAAAAGTTTGTGGTGAAAATCCTATAGACCCTAAGAAGTCTAAAAAATGGATGACTGTAACCATAAAACTTATAGATCCAAAGACAATAGTCAAGGTGAAACCCATGATCTATATTCCATTGGACAGAGAAGAATTTTGTAAGTGATGAGCGTTGTTTTCACCAAACAAATTTATAAAATACTCAAGACAACGGTGACTAAACAAGCTCTCTAACCGGCAAGTGTACCGGGTCGATTATGTAAAGCTACAGAGTCCGAGGTCGATCCCACAGAGAAGATGTGCTTGTAAGTACCAAAGTGAACTTATTGCTTAGTCTAGTCAAACAAGTTGTTGGAATGTTTGTACACTTCAATTAAACTAAAGTAAATTAAACTAACAAGTCTAAAGGGAGAAAGGGACATAGCCGAACCATGATCAATGTGACTAATCTCAACCCTAAGGTAGACAAAACCGGGAGTGTGCATTATACTAAACGAACTCTTGCATTCAATTTCACGGGTGCGAACTCCTAAACCCGGTGCTAGCGTCTGAACAACTCTCTTCTAACACCTTATGCCATGTTAAGGTCTGAACAACTCTCTCCTAACAAGTCATGTTTTGCACTCGAGCCACTTAAACGTATAAACGAGTAACCTCACGATGAGCTCGGTTTAACAACTAAACCGAGACTACACCGCGATCCTAGAACTCTTTTCCCACACCCCTCTCTCTAAACAACTCTCAAGAGTGGTGTGTGTGATGTTTGACCTAGGTGATCAATCTAGCCCAAATCCGTTATAACAAGTTCTAAGACGTGAAACGTGCAAGATACAACAATAAAAAAGCACTACCCACTCCCCAATTTCATCACCCAAAGGGTGATTTCACCACATTTCACATGATTCGACTATGGGGAGGAATTAGCTACACATTATACAAGTTAAAACATAAAGAAAGTAGTAAAGGAGAAGCATAACAAGCATAAAAGAGAAGAAAATTACCATAAAGTTGCAGAAATTCGAGTTGGAGAAGATAAGCACAAAAGTTGAATACAAAAGATCGAATTTTGCCCAATGAAATGTTATAGATCGAAGCTAAGAGTTAGAGAATCAAAGAGAGGATTGAAAGAGCTTTCTAACGGTATATTACACTAATTCTAACTCCTAAGGATGAAGAAAATCGCCCAAATTAACCTAAAACTACTCCATTTTGCGGCCCTCTCTTTTTTCCTGTTCTGGTGTGTTTTTATAGGTCAAAATCTGCAGAAAACGACCCAAACGCTGGTTTGAAGGCTCTTAAACCAGCGTTTGGAGGGGTGTACTCTCTGTTTCCATTCTTGGCACTTGAAACGCTGGTTTGGCACTTGAAACGCTGGTTTGGAGCTTGGAACGCTGGTTTGAGACATGGAACGCTGGTTTGAGAGCTCCAAACGTGCGTTTCGCATGATGCTGATTTTTCCAACAGTAGTAAAACCTTCATAACTTCTTAATCCGAGCTCCGATTTGGGTGATTCAAGATCGCTGGAAAGCTCTTTCAATTCTCTACAACTTGCATGAAGAAGTCATGACCATAAAATGCCTCCATCATGGGTCAAAATGCTGCTGAATCAGAATAGACCACAAGGGTACCAACCATTCCTCTCCTTTTCTTCCTCTTTCTCCTTCCTTGACTCATTGTTGCACCTTGACCATGCTTCTCATCATAATTCTTTGCCTTCCAGGTTCTCGAGACACCATTTCCTACATCATCACAACAACCAAAAACATCCAAAACATTCCGGAGGGTAAAAGTGCTCGGGAATAGGGTCAATATCACTAAAAAGAGGTAGTAAACTATCAAAGTGACGGATTTACTCCCCGTGCTAATAATTCACGATATTGCCCCTAAAACGGTCTAAATCACCAAGAAACGTGCTAAAAGTGGGATAAACGGGAGTAAAAGATGCACCGGAATCATGTAAAGTTGACTCCCATCAGTAAGCAAATTCAAGAGTTATTAGACTTAAAAATCATTAAGCCTAGTATATCACCTCACATGTCTCCAGCATTTTAGTTGAAAACGAAGTTTGAGAAAAGAAGAGGAAAAAGAGAATGGTCGTCAACTATAAAGCCATTAACACGGCAACAATAGGTGATAGTCATAACCTCCCAAATAAAGATGAACTCTTAACTCTTATTAGAGGAAAGACAATCTTTAGTAGTTTTGATTGTAAATCGAGATTACGCGGTATTGTTAGATAATGAATCACAATTATTAACTGCTTTTACATGTCCCCAAGGGCATTATCAATGGAATGTTTTACCGTTTGGGTTAAAACAAGCTCCATCTATATTTCAAAGGCATATGCAAAACGCATTTAGATCTTTTGAAAAATTCTTATGTGTTTATATTGATGACATACTAGTCTTCAGCAACACAGAGAAAGAGCACTATATGCACGTTGCATTAGTACTCAAAAAATGCGAGGAATTAGAAATAATCCTTTCATTAAAGAAAACACAACTCTTTAAGACCAAGATTAATTTCCTTGGATTAGAGATCGACCAAGGTCAACATCGACCTCAGAATCATATACTGGAACACATTCATAAGGTTCCAGATAAGATCGAAAATAAAAAAATAATTACAAAGATTTTTAGGAATATTAACATATGCTGAGAGTTATATCCCTAAACTTGCTGAAATAAGGAAACCTTTACAGGTCAAACTCAAAGACAATACACTTTGGGAATAGACAGAGATTGATACAACCTATGTAAAGAAGGTTAAAAAGAATTTAACCAGCTTTCCAAAGCTATATCATCCTTTAACAGATGATAAACTGATCATTGAAACCGATGCATCAGATGAGTATTGGGGAGGAATCCTCAAAGCAAAAAACTCTGGACAAGAGTTAATCTGTAGATATACTTCAGGCAGTTTCAAAAATGCTGAGAGAAATTATCATAGTAATGAGAAAGAATTATTAGCTATAATTCGAGTCATTAAGAAGTTTAGTGCTTATCTCACTCCTATTAAGTTCTTAATTAGGACTGATAATAAAAACTTCACATATTTTCTAAACACCAATATTAAAGGTGACAACAAACAAGGAAGACTTGTTAGATGGTAGATGTGGCTATCAAGATACTGCTATGAGATCGAACATATCGCAGGTAGTAAAAATATATTTGCTGATTTTCTAACCCGTGAATATACAGGTTAAAACCAGGAATCATTTGACGCAGCAATGGATGAATTGCAGAAATTAAAGTTGCAAGAAGCAACAATGGTCTTGGAGCTCAAGGTCAAAAGATATCATATAATCCTATTGGAAGAATCCAATAAGCACCAAAAGGAAATTGATATTCCTTGCTCTAGCAATAGTAGCGAAATATCAGCTATTCCGGGTCAAACGGTAACCGGTAAAGAATCATCAAATCCGTTGATTCCTAGCATCTTGGAAAAAGATGTAACAGATGTACAGACATCTAACAAATTGGTTAAACCCTCTGATTTAATCACTGGATTTAGACCCAATACAAAGGATATTCAAAATTCTGAAGGTCACACTTCAGTATCAACACCCGTTGATTCGGTCATTTCACGACCAAAATATTATTATGTGGTTTTTAATGGACCATATGCAGGTATATACACCGTCTGGGAAGCTGCAAAACATGCAGTAGAAGGAATTTCAGGAGTGCAACATAAAAAATTTAGTACACTCACTGAGGCAAAAGTTGCAGGAGAAATCTTTGCACGACAACACTTGACAACACCTCCTAAGCTGATGTCAAGTGCAGATTGCTTAAAAGCAACATTCAAAGAAATCGCTCGATGAGAAAAGAAGCCAACACAAATGGTTTCGCTTGGAAGAATCTCTACCATAAAACCAGTAGAGAAACAACAGCAATTTATGCTCAATGAAGAAAGATTCAACCAACTCTTCAAATATGCTAGAACGGCAAATGAAGATCATTTCTTAATAGAAAAGATCTTTACAACTGATAGACAGGATTCGAGTCTATATAACTTCATTGAAGGAGCTAAACTGGATTCACCAACGAGGCATTCGGTATGGGATGGTAAAACTAATTTATCCCAGCCAAAATCTTCTGGAAATAAATCTATTACCAGAAAACATCAAAAAGGCCATCATGGTCTTTAGAACAAAGGTTATTAAGGAAGCTGGTCGTTTAATCTTCCTCAAAATCAACAGCACTTTACCAGTGTGGAAAGATGGTATGTTTCAACCATCATATCACTTAATCGAAATTGGAATATCCAAAGAAAAACTTGATTATACACCTTCAAGAACAATGGAACTCACATCCAGGTAATTTTGTGTTGGAAAGGTGTCCTATACCCAATCGGGTTGGACCGGATCCGACCGGGTCGGGTCATTTACGATCTATTTAGTTCATGTAATAACTTTATTATGATTAATAAAAGCACTTATGTTATTATATATTGTTTATCTTCATATTATTTGTTGCATATATATATTAACGTCCCTAGTATCAATCTGTGATAGAGAAACCATGATAGTGATTATGGTTGATGAGATCTCTAATCACTATAACATGGTTGGTACTTAAATTTCTCTAGTCTTATATATTATCAAATGGGACATTGATAGTATAATCAGACTAGCACGTATTGGATGTCTTCTATCTTTTAGAAGATAGGGATAGATCTCCTCTATCGAAGTGTAGAGACACTTGACCGTGTGCGTGGACGTGTATTAGAGAATGCGTACGTTAGGCTGACCCACTTACATTAAGTGTCACACTATGTGGCGGTTGTGTAATTATCCTTTTGACCGGAGTCTTCATGGCATCACGGTGTGGATTGTCATGCTTTGACACTATTGAGATTTCTCCTAACCACGGGCGATCATGCGGTAGTGATTGGGTATGATATTGAAGCATCACGCGAGTATACATGGTTGGTCGTCCGGGAATCGCGTGTCCTATGATTGGGATTGAATATCCGAAATGGCCTTCTTATAAGGAATGTCTAGCTCTCGAGAATCTTTGCAAAGTGGGAGTAAATGTGTTATTCGAGAGAGCATGATATCCAGATTATAAGATACGATCGTCAATGTATTGACACCGAGATATGATCATATGGATATTATTACAAATGATAGGATTGTAAGTTGCACGATAATCGCTTCACATGAAAGGTAGTAGTCATTGCTTTTGACTCTTCCGATAATTGAGGGTCACGGTGTGTTGCTGTGACGCTATCCCGTGATCGTTAGGTATGAAGGGCATTTTAGTAAATTGCACTTTGTGTCTACGGCCAACATATTCGGAAGCCTATCGGGTCACACACATATGAACATCGAGTCGGATTAAAATGCGGTTATAGTTGATAACCAAATAAGGAAAGTTTATTTCTAGACTATAAAGGTTATAGTGGTAAATTAATATGGTGGTATTTATTTATTATGAATAAATAAAATACAAGATATTAATTATATATAAATTATATTAATTAAAGAATATTCCGGAAGCCAATTTATTGGCATATGGGGCGCCACTTTTAAGTGTATGAGATACACTTGGATTGTGCACTTTAATTAATAAGATTGCCATAATATTAATATAAGATATTAATTGATTTTAAAAAATAGATTTATGGTAATAAGATAATTATAATTAAAGAGATAAATCAATCTAGTTGATTTTCCTTATTTTGTTGGGAAAAGGTTTTCTTCTCCTCCACACATCATATGGGGCGCCACCTCCTCTATAAAAAGGAAGTGGGTGTCCAGCTCTTTTGCACATCACAATTGCAAGAGTTAATAATTCTTGTGTAAAACAGAGAGCTATCCATAGTGAGTTTGTGAGGGAAGAAAAGGTCCGGTCTAGCAGCCGGAGTTTTTCCGATAGCAATCCAAGGAGGATTCCGGCAAGGGGTTCGTGTGGATTAGCGATAGAGGCCGTCTGCGTGGGCGGCTTGCGCGTTGAACTACTCTCCGTTGTTGGCGGTCAAAGCGACGATCTTATAGATCATCTAAGGTATAACCGTCAAACTACTTAACGTGTTTATTGCATTAAACGAAGAACGATCTAAAAAAAATCAAATTTTAAATTCCGCGGCGTTAAACTAGTGATTTCCTAACAGTGGTATCAGAGCCAGACTTTGAGCTTAAGCAATAAGCATAATTTAATTGCGTAGTATTTAATCGATAGATGCAAGATTTAAATCACGAAACGTTGAAAACAAAAAAAAAATAAAAAATTTAGGGTTTGTGGGGGGTCGGCCGACTGGCGGCGCCCTCCTTCCCTCGGCGGCGGCGGCGGTGGCCTTCGGGCTGCTGTCCGTCGGCTCTCTCCTTCCAATGGGGGAGATCAACCCTTTTTGTTTTGTGATATTTTATTGTGCATAGATATCTCGTTTGTTTAGTTGTGTCGTATATGGCCAACCAATGGTTCAAATAGTTTGGACCATTGGGAAACCATATGGCATGTTGGCCTTCCAAATTTTGATTTGGAATGAGCTGCAAACCCTTTTCAAATATTTGATTTGTAAAGGCTGCAGCTCAGCCACTTCCAAAATTTTGATTTTGGAAAGTGGCGAGCCTAAACCAAAATTATTTGGCCTTTCCAAATATTTGATTTGCAATAAGCCTAGCCCCTTTTCAAATATTTGATTTGTAAAAGGCATAGGCTTGAGCCCACTTCCAAAATTTTGATTTTGGAAAGTGGCGAACCTGAACTAAAATAATTTGGCCTTTCCAAATATTTGATTTGGAATGGCCCAGCCCTTTTCAAATATTTGATTTGTAAAGGCTTAGCTTTGTGCCACTTCCAAAATTTTGATTTTGGAAAGTGGCTGCCTAAGCAAATTTAGTTTTGGAAAGGAAACAAATAGGAGACTTTATAATTTTAATTTTATATTTTGAATAGTTCAAATTTAATTAAAATTGAAATCGATGTAAAATTAAATGTTAATTTTAATTTTCGATTTAGTCATATAATTAATCAAAAGTTATTTAATTATTTGACGTGATAAAATAAAGACGCATGAGTAGTTAAAATTAGAATTTAATCTTTTTCATAAGATAAAATTGTATGGATTAGATGTGTAGATATAATGTGATTATATGGACCCTGATTGATCATGGACTCGACCAATATGATAGATGGGAATGTTTTTCTTTATGTTGGTTTTTTTGAAAAAAAATTGTCCTAGGCCGTTATGAAGAACGTGACCTAGTTTACTTTTTGCAATTATCTCATTCCCGTTAGCTCCCCCCCGTGTGCGGCGGGTGTAATTATTTATTATGTAACAAGAATGGAGCAAGAAGTTGAAGACCAAGGAGAAATAAAGAACCCATTGGCGTACGCACTAAAGATCCTATTGGCGGTTGCAGATACCCTTAGTTTGTGACCCGCGGTTTCGTCAGTTTGTATTCGAAACCGCACCTAGGAAAAGTCCATGATCATATCGGTTATTTTATGCGCGGAATTTTGTGTATGTTTTACTTTATATGATATCGTAGTAATATGCACATAGTAGATGAGACCATAATTAAACCAAATTAATTAAGTGAATTAATTTATAAAAAAATTATTCCCACGCCAAAAATCAAGCTAAAATTGTCTCCCAATATTATAATGACGGTGAAGAGCCCTTGTTCGGATCCAACTGATCGGCCCTCGTCGGGGGTTGACCTACCACGGGTATATCGTTATTATTGAGATATGATCGTTACGAGATCTCATGAATATTGAGTTCGACTCGACTAGAATCTTGCGGTGATTGGCCTCGTCGGGACCGTCGATTTTAGAGACAAGGGGTTGACTTCACATAGAGATGTGAAGCGTCAAAGAGTTGACTAGTCGACCACTAGAGTCGCGTGCGATCATCGTAAGAGTACCTACCTGTCGAAATTATCTCGGTTGATCGGCCCTCGTCGGGAATCGAGGTAACAAGATGGGATCCCAGCCACTAAAGAATTAATTAAATTCTTGAAAGCCAATAGGGAATAGTTGGCTAGTGGGAGTAAAACCTTATAAAATTTTTAAGTGCAAATTTAGGGTTTTTATACATGAGCTTTTACTTATTCTATCTTTATTTATTGTTGTAGAAAATGTCAAACAAATTGAACCTTCGTTTTATCATCGAAAACAAGCTTGACGAAACTAATTTTCTCGATTGGAAAGAAACATCAAAATCGTTTTGAGGCACGAGAAGATTGGCTATGTCTTGGGCGAGGCCCTACCGGAAAAGCCCGCCGAGGTTTCATGCAGCAGACGTTGTTGAGAAGTACAACAAGCAATAATTACGCTCGATCTCGATGCTACATGTATCATGCTTGCTTCTATGACACCTGAACTGCAGAAACAGCATGAGTCTATGGACGCCTACTCTATCATGGTCCACCTGAAGGAACTTTATGCTTCTCGGTCTATGCAGATTGAGAGGTATGAGTCTCGAAGGCCCTGTTTAGTTGTTAGATGGCATCTGGGATCTGCTGTGGGGTCACACGTGCTTAAAATGATCGGGTACATAGAGAGGCTTGGGAAGCTTTGGGCCACAAGTTGGAGCGAGTTGAGTATTGACTTGATTACGCAATCTCTACCGATTCATTCTCACAATTCGTGATGAACTATCACATGAACAAGATAGATTGCTCCTCATGAGTTATTGAACATGTTGAAGACTAGCCGAGGGCACCGTGGGGAAGGGAAAGCAAGTGTTCTTTGGTCACTTCAAGCAAGGGCAAGCCAAAAGCCAGAAAAAGTCCAAGAATGCGAAAGTCGCACCTAAGCCAACGCCTAAGATAGCAAAAGAAAAATCCAAGGATGCTTGCTTCCATTGCGGTGAGACCGGACATTGGAGGAGAAACTGCAAGGGCTTCTTGAGTACCAAGAAGAAGCATTCTGATGCTTCGACTTCAGGTATATTTATGATTGAGATCAACATTACTTCTTCTAAGTCTAACCACTGGGTATTAGATACTGGTTGTGGTTCTCATATTTGTATGAATATGCAGGCACTAAGAAGAACTAGAGATCTGAGGAAAGGAGAGGTGGACCTACGCGTTGGAAATGGAGCAAGTGTTGCTGCGCTGGCCGTAGGAGTTTATTTTCTTTCATTGCCCAGTGGGCTAGTACTAGAACTCAATAACTGTTATTTTGTTCCCGCTCTTACGAAGAGTATTATTTCTATTTCTGCATTAGATGTTGATGGATTTTCTTTTACGTTTGAGAATAATTTTGTTCTTTTTCACGTGATGGAATCTTTTATGGTACTGGCATACTTAGCAATGGTCTCTACATATTAGATATGAATGTTGACGTACTTAATATAAATAAGAAGAAAGCCAAAACAAATGACTTGAATAAATCCTACTTATGGCATTGTAGACTTGGCCATATAAATAAGAATCGCATTTCCAAACTCCATAAAGATGGAATGTTGGATCAATTCGATTACGAATCGTTTGATACATGCGAAGCTTGTTTACTTGGCAAGATGACAAAGTCACCTTTTAGTGGCAAAGGGATAAGATCCAATGAATTTCTTGAGCTCATACATACTGATGTGTGTGGCCCAATGTCAATTCAAGCCAAAGGAGGATACTCTTATTTTATCACTTTCACTGATGACCATTCACGCTATGGTTATATATACTTAATGAAGTTTAAATCTGAAGCCTTCGAAAAGTTCAAGGAATTCAGAAGTGAAGTGGAGAAACAACTGGGTAAAGAAATCAAAACACTTCGATCCGATCGAGGCGGAGAATACCAGATGGAGAGTTTTAAGGTTATTTAAAGGAGAATGGGATTCTACCTGAATGGACCCCTCCAGGGATGCCTCAAATGAATGGCATATCTGAGAGGAGGAACCGTACTTTGTTAGACATGGTACGATCCATAATGAGCTATGCAGTTCTTCCAAAATCATTTTGGGGGTATGCTCTAGAAACCGCATCCTATACACTGAACCGAGTTCCATCAAAGACGGTTGAATCCACACCATACGAGGTATGGCATAAGAGGAAACCGAGTCTAGCCTATCTCAAACCTTGGGGTTGTCCGACTTACGTGAAGAGGATGATGCCTGACAAATTAGAAGCTAGATCTGACAAATGTCTATTTATGGGTTATCCTAGAGAAACTAGAGGATACCAATTTTACCATCCTGAGGAACAAAAGGTGTTTGTTGCCAGGACTATCCACTTTCTGGAGAAAGAGTTTATTCTGGATAGGGTCAGTGGGAGTAAGATTGATCTTGAAGAAATTCGAGAACCACTTACGGATAACGATCGATTGATGGAAGTAGAGGACTTTCCACACGCGCGATGTGACACCACTTTCTACCGTGGACACACTAGCACCTCGCAGATCCACCAGGGAACGCCGTGAACCTGAAAGGTATACTGGCGTGTATCTCATGGAAGATGAGGACCCCAGAACTTATGAGGAAGTGCTATTAAGGCATGACAAAGAGAAATAGGCTGGAAGCCATGAATTACGAAATGGAATCCATGAAAGACAACCAAGTTTGGAACTTAGTTGATCCACACGAGGGAATAGTTCCTATAGGGTGTAAGTGGGTCTTTAAGAGAAAGACCGACATGGACGGATAACGTGACTACCTACAAGGCTAGGTTAGTGGCAAAAGGTTATAAGCAAAGACAAGGAGTTGACTATGATGAAACCTTCTACTTTGTTGCCATGTTGAAATCCATTAGAATTTTGCTTGCTATTGCAAAGATACCATGATTACGAAATGGCGGATGGATGTGAAAACAGCTTTCCTTAACGGGAACACGTGCGAGGAAGTGTATATGACACACGGAGGGTTTCACAACCAATGACGCTTGAGGATGGTGTGTAAACTGCAAAGATCCATTTATGGATTAAAGCAAGCTTCTCGGAGTTGGAATCTTCGCTTTGATGAGATAATCAAACAGTTTGATTTCATCAAGAACGAAGATGAGCCTGTGTTTACAAGAAGGTTAGTGGGAGTGCCATTGTGTTCTTGAGTGCTTTATGTGGATGACATATTGCTCATAGGGAATGATGTGCCTATGTTACAATCGATCCAAAGCTTGGTTATCCAAGAACTTCTCAATGAAGGACTTGGGTGAGGCGACCTATATTCTAGGAATAAAGATCTATAGAGATAGATCTAAAAGGTTGCTTGGTTTGTCGCAAATCCACCTACATAGACAAGATGCTGAAGAGATTCATCATGGAGCTGTCCAAGAAAGGATTGCTACCCATGTCACATGGGGTCTACCTGTCGAAGGGAATGAGTCCTAAGACAGAGGAGGAAAGGGCACAAATGAGTAAAGTCCCTTATGCTTCGGCAATTGGGTCTATCATGTATGCCATGTTATGCACAAGACCGGATGTCTCGTACCCTCTTAGTATGACTCGTAGGTACCCGGTCAATCCAGGTGATGGTCAATGGATTCTTGTCAAGAATATCCCTAAGTACTTAAGGCGTACTAGGGATATGTTCTGATTTTAAAGGAATCATGATTTAATATTACGAGGTTACACGGATGCGGTTCCAAACGACAAGGATAACTGTTCGGTAAGTTTTAAATTTATTATTTTACCGGAACACCCCAAGTGCAAAGCACGTTGTAGTGGGTATTACCGGGTCGTCCAAGGAATCGAATGATGTCGGAAACAAAAATACAGTTAATGTACCGGTGAATTGTCACGATAAATCTAATTAAAATAATAAAGTTCCTACAAATTCTATGGTCCTAAATAATTTCTATTAAAGTAATAAAACAAAAGAGATCAAATTAACATTAAAGGAAAAATTGAAAAACAACAAATTAAACCTAAATAAGCTATTGAATCTAAAATCCAAATTGCTATGAAAAATTACTGACTTTCTTCTTAATGTAACGAGACAGTAGGGCAACAAGGATTCTACCAAACAACCACCACCCAACTAGTTTGTGAGATGAATCAAATTTCTTGGTGTGATCTAACTTAAATCCAATCAAATTTCTTTAATCAAATTTATTTGGTTTCTGTTCCCTTTCTCAAGTGAAACAAAATTAACAATAAAAGAACATGATCATGAGTTCGTTTCGAATCTCCTACCCAATTAACAATAAACTAATCTCTCGGAATATCATTAAGCAGTGATCATTGAAGGGTTCTATGTAAATTTAATTCTCATCAAATTCAAAACAACAATCGTTTCATCGATTTTTCAATCTAACAAAACATACATTCAAACAATTCAAAACATCCGATAAAGAAAAATAAATTCAAACTCACTAATAATGTTTCTTGAAAATCTCACTGGTTGTGGTGATGTTGTAATGGCTTCATCCCGTTGTCCTATCTGCGAATTGCTTAGCCTTCAATCATCTTGAACTCCAAAAGAAAATTGAAAGAAAGAAACTCATGTTTTTGTGTGATGTGGTGCGGCTGCTAGGGTATGCGGCTGCTGTGTAATGATGTGTTGTCCTTAGGGTTGAGAATACGCTGCTATATATAGGGAAATAAGTCGGCTATGCTTGTCTCGGCCTCCGGACGCACGTTCAAAAGGGCTGGACGCCCGTCCAAGGTACATAAATTGTTTGAGTCGGGCCGAGTCTTGAGTGGACGCACGTCCTATGCAAAATTGGACGCCAGTTCAGCAAAAACTCCCACATCCTGATCTGATTTCCTCCAGTGGACGCTAGTCCAGCATTCCAGACGTTCATCTAGGTAAAAACGTAACTTCCTGAATCGAGATCTTCTCTTGGACGCTCGTCCTCCTCTTTGAACACCCGTCCAATGGACGGAGCAAACAGACGCTCGTTCAGTACTCCATATCTTCAGTCCAAGCTGACTTGCATCCTTCTTCTTCCACTTAATCTCCCAAGTGAACATCTTTTTAGCTCATATAATGCCATGCAAATGTACCTACAATACGATAGAAACATGCAAACTGTAAAACATATATATAGATGGAAAATCATCGATAAAAACATGTAATAAGCTCGAGTTTGCTAGTAAATTGTTTCCATACCCATTCTTTCAATATTTCACTTAAACTCATACTTTTCTATAAAAAGTAATAAAATACGAAGAATATTGTTACGGAATAAAGTGATTAAAAAAACATAAAAATCACCGTTAACAATGACTTTAAGTCGCAATCTGGATTTGTTTTCACGCTTAATGGCGGAGCAGTGAGCTGGAAGAGTTCCAAGAAGGAGACCACTGCAGACTCTACAACGGAAGCCGAATACATAGCGACCTCGGCGGCAAAGGAAGCGATTTGGATGAAGAAGTTCATTCTCGAACTTGGTGTGGTTCCTCCATTGAAGGTCCGATTACCTGCATCTTTGTGATAATAATGGAGCGATATCTCGATCAAAGGAACCAAGGTCTCATCGTGAAGTCCAAACATGTGCTCTGGCGCTATCACTTGATTAGAGAGATAGTAGATAGAGGAGATGTAAAGATAGAAAAAGTCCACACGGATGATAACATAGCGATCCGTTAACCAAGGCATTGTCTCAAGCTAAGCATGAGAAACATGTTCACTTGCACGGGCTTAGGCATATGGGTGATTGGCTTTAGGCCAAGTGGGAGATTTTTGGAAAGGTGTCCTAAACCCAATCGGGTTGGACCGGATCCGACCGGGTCGGGTCATTTCTGATCTATTTAGTTCATGTAATAACTTTATTATGATTAATAAAAGCACTTATGTTATTATATATTGTTTATCTTCATATTATTTGTTGCATATATATAGTAACGTCCCTAGTATCAATCTGTGATAGAGAAACCATGATAGTGATTATGGTTGATGAGATCTCTAATCACTATAACAAGGTTGGTACTTAAATGTCTCTAGTCTTATATATTATCAAATGGGACATTGATAGTATAATCGAGACTAGCACGTGATGGATGTCTTCTATCTTTTAGAAGATAGGGATAGTTCTCGTCTATCGAAGTGTAGAGACACTTGGACTGTATGTGGACGTGTATTAGAGAATGCGTACGTTAGACTGACCCACTTATATTAAGTGTCACACTATGTGGCGGTTGTGTAATTATCCTTTTGACCGGAGTCTTCATGGCATCACGGTGTGGATTGTCATGCTTTGACACTATTGAGATTTCTCCTAACCACGGGGCGATCATGCGGTAGTGATTGGGTATGATATTGAAGCATGCGGAGTATACATGGTTGGTCGTCCGGGAATCGCGTGTCCTATGATTGGGATTGAATATCCGAAATGGCCTTCTTATAAGGAATGTCTAGCTCTCGAGAATCTTTGCAAAGTGGGAGTAAATGTGTTATTCGAGAGAGCATGATATCCAGATTATAAGATACGATCGTCAATGTATTGACACCGAGATACGATCGTATGGATATTATTACGATAGGATTGTAAGTTGCACGATAAGCTGCTTCACATGAAAGGTAGTAGTCATTGCTTTTGACTCTTCCGATAATTGGGGGTCACGGTGTGTTGCTAGACGCTATCCCATGATCGTTAGGTATGAAGGGCATTTTAGTAAATTGCACTTTGTGTCTACGGCCAACATATTCGGAAGCCTATCGGGTCACACACATATGAACATCGAGTCGGATTAAAATGCGGTTATAGTTGATAACCAAATAAGGAAAGTTTATCTCTAGACTATAAAGGTTATAGTGGTAAATTAATATAGTGGTATTTATTTATTATGAATAAATAAAATACAAGATATTAATTATATACAAATTATATTAATTAAAGAATATTCGGAAGCCAATTTATTGGCATATGGGCGCCACTTTTAAGTGTATGAGATACACTTGGATTGTGCACTTTAATTAATAAGATTGCCATAATATTAATATAAGATATTAATTGATTTTGAAAAATAGATTTATGGTAATAAGATAATTATAATCAATATATGATATTGGCAAAATAAATTATAATTAAAGAGATAAATCAATCTAGTTGATTTTCCTTATTTTGTTGGGAAAGGTTTTTCTCCTCCACACATCATATATGGGCGCCACCTCCTCTATAAAAGGAAGTGGGTGTCAAGCTCTTTTGCACATCACAATTGCAAGAGTTAATAATTCTTGTGTAAAAGCAGAGAGCTATCCATAGTGAGTTTGTGAGGAAGAAAGGTCGATCTAGCGGCCGGAGTTTTTCCGATAGCAATCAAGGAGGATTCCGGCAAGGGGTTCGTGTGGATTAGCGATAGAGGCCGGACGCATTGAACTACTCTCCGTTGGCGGTCAAAGCGACGATCTTATAGATCATCTAGGTATAACCGTCAAACTACTTAACGTGTTGATGGCGTAGATCAAGTGAAATTAAAATACTTAACCACCATAAACCAATACTAGCAAGAGGACTAGGTCCATCGTAGTATAGCTATAAGCGAATCAAGGTCGATCCCACGAGGAACCAATTGTGGGTCATTTATATACAAACAATTAATCATTCATGTCAAGGACACGAAGGCGGTCTACGACCAACAAAAGACAAGAAAGATAAAGGACTCGACACAACACAAATAAAGACACGTAATTAACCTCCCCAATTATTAAGTTATCGTTTGGATCTAGAGATTCTATATAATTAAGCTAGACTCGACAACTATTAATCCGATTCGTATTTCTTTTATATTGGCTACGGAGTCATCCCCAA
This sequence comes from Gentiana macrophylla, assembly GCA_026214975.1. Taxonomy (NCBI): domain Eukaryota; kingdom Viridiplantae; phylum Streptophyta; class Magnoliopsida; order Gentianales; family Gentianaceae; genus Gentiana; species Gentiana macrophylla. The sequence goes on along the minus strand of CM047810.1, from coordinate 53,173,643 downwards.
ACTAGATCTAGCTCGGGTAGGCCATCTAGATCACTATGCTACATCACGTGACTTCGCTTTTAGGCCTCCATCTCGTATGACTCATGCGCTTACAAAACTAGGGATGCCGATATTAACCGTATTCCTCACCTGAGGCAACATTCCTTTGTTCAGCGTACTTCTGAGCGATCGCATCGAGTCTCCGTCCCATTAACACTAACTTTTTAGGTATCATGTTAATCTACGATTTACATATAACTAGGTGTCGACAATTCCCAAATCTGAGCAGATCTAGATCTCATTGAAAGTCCCGGAAGATCAATTCATGAGCCGACCTAGGAGCCCTATATTGGTATTTCCTAATAATACGCTAATTAAAGCAGACGAGCAACGTAGCCGTAGCCATACCTACTAAGATAAGAAATTCTAGGTGGACAATCACACCATAAAGGCGTGGCAAGATTGGACGCGCGAAAACCTAAATCTTAAGCGTTTACATATACGTAACGGATAAAATAGAGATTCATAAAGCAATTATATAGATCTACTAAAAACACGATTGTTGATCATACCAAAGTCTTCTATAGGTCACCAGATAGCGAGATCTGGGTGTGTGGATCCTCATAGACAAGGAATCCCCACTGCCTCATATCGTATCCTTAGATCTACATCGTTCGGTGAAGAAACGAACAACCTCAAGCGATAAATAATAATTGGGGACTTAATTACAAAGAACAAAGAAGAAATAAATGCAAGAACTTACATAATTGCAGAACTTGCATAAAACTCGCTCTAAGAAAAACTAAGGATTTTATTATAAAGCGAGAAAAGTGTAAAGGTGTATTGTGTGTGTTTTTATGGCGTGTAATGCATGCCTTTATTTATAGGGTTCAAGCTAATTAAGAGATATACATCAAAATATCAAAACAAATAAGTGATAACTCCCGGCCGATCCAAAAAATAGTGGTGCCCCCCCCTTTATGCGTGTGTCAAAGTTGGCGCCATCTTGGATTGGTTTGCCGGCTTTTGTCATGCTTATCCGATCTTTATCTTTAATGCATCCGGATTTCCTTGGATTTATCTTGAGATTTATTTCTTCCATTTGTATTTATCCTCCATAATTATCCCAATCTGCAAAATAGATATTCATCCCAAAATAAATCATATTTAAATAAAAAACGGATAAATACCAAAATATACAATATAAACGGATAAATACCAAGTTATATAATAAAAATGGATAAATACCAAATTATATAATAAAAATCACATAACATTAAATAATCTATATAAACATGTGATTTAATATAAAATATATATTATTAATCTCGTTTTAAGGTCTCGTTGATGACTTTTACGGGTATAATTTGACCGTCATCACGTGTTTATTGCATTAAACGAAGAACGATCTAGAAAAGGAAATCAAATTTTAAATTCCACGGCGTTAAACTAGTGATTTCCTAACATTTTGAAACAGATTAATGTTCAACGATTTGGTCAATTAGTTGATCAATTGTTAAAAATACGTGATGATTCACTAATTAAGGTTAATTATCAAGATCATCATACTTTGGTAATTTCCAAAACATTGAAGCAAATCACTATTGAAGATATAAAATCACTTCTTCAATATGAAAAAAATTCCGTAGTGGACGGGTGATGACAATCCATAATGAAGACATTTGTTCTACATTAATAAGAGCCTTTGACAAGGTAAAAGCGAGTATCTATGCTCTATTGCAATAAAAGATACAATAGACAAATGTTATTGATGGAGATCACAAGAACGAATCAACATCAGCATATGATGACGAAGTGTCAGCACCAACGTCAGAAGCATCCACCTCAACAACAGCTAGTGGATAATATGTAAGCACTTACGTCAGGTGCAATGATATAAAGTCAGTGGACAAAAAATTCTCGGTGGAGAATAAAGTAAAAGCAAAAAAGAAAAAGTTTGTCGGCCCACAAGCATAATCGACAAATACATTTAACTTTTAGCTTTCCTTTTCGTCGACAATGACGAATGTAAACGAATATTAAACATGAATTATTCGGATCCTTCCTTCATTACTCTATAAAATGAGGAAGTTCTAGCATTGGTAGATATCTCGAATTTTATGCATATCATAGTTTGCATCCTTTCATATTTGTAATCCTAAAGCATTATGATGAGTGAGTATTCCTCTCCTATAATGGAGATGGCAACACCATCATAGATATGTATTAGTTTCTAGTGTGTATGTAAATATGTTTGTTTTGAATAAAATTTGTCTTTACAAATCCAATTTCTACATATCCCATGATTCAATTGTTACGAGAATCAAGTAGGCTGAAGCGTCGTCGGAAGAGTACCGCCGAGAGCGAGAGGCCATTAGGAAAGTGTCCATAGGCGTTGCTATTGGTGCGGAGCGAGGAAAGTCCAGGGGATATGGAGAAGGAGGAATTGTTTTGATAAAATTTAGACGATTCAAATGCAATGATCATACATAGGAAGGAGTCTGTACATTTGATGGTGCCATCTTCATTATAGTTTCATAAATCAAGGGTACACCCGTTAAGTTATTCCATGAATACATACCTCGTATGTAACTAAAAATCTTGGTATCGGAGCCTTGTTTAAATCCTTAGGAGAAAACTAAAAATGGACCCCGGTCCATTAAGTCCAAATAATTACGATGAAGAATCGAGAAAGTCACAGTGTCAACTTTCGTCCGACATGAATCCTCTCTTTGGATTCAATGCTAATGTAACAATTCAGCAAGAATTATTATCTAAGATTAAAGCTTCTAAACTAGAGCTTAAAAAAGAAAAAATCTTTAGAATGCCTAGCTTTATAAGCAGCGTCTTTAAAAGAGAAAACAAAATATATTATTTTGTTAGTACTCGAGAGTTCTCTGTAGACACTAAGGATGTCAGAGGAGAAGTATATTTACCTCTTATTACCCAACAAGAGATAAATAAAAATCTTCCTAAAATAAAAGAAGAACATAGATCTACAATTAGTATGGTCCATCTTGGAGCCATAAAAATTTGTATAAAATCTTAATTTCAAGAAGGCATAAATCGCGCCTATTAAAATTAAGTTAATCGATAATAGGATTAACAATAGAAAAGATTGTGTTCTAGGTGCAGCAAAAGGTAACCTAGCCTACAATAAATTTATATTTGCAGTTTATCCTAAGTTTGGGCTTAGTATACATAGAAAAAATTTAGATAAAGCCTTATCACTTATACATCACTTGAAGAAGATCGATGAATGAAGGTGATAAATCTTTTAGTGTAACTTACTTAATAAGTTATGCTTTAACCAATAGTCATCACAAGATTGACTATAGAAAAAGCGAATACATCTACCAATAGGTTGCGCCCACATACTTCGTGGTGAGTAACACCATTAAGTAGTGCCCTTGAATCTTGATGTAACAAAGATAAGCTAAGCTAGAAACCAATAGTGACGACATGTTGATGAGCATGAAGTGAACCACAGAGTTGAGTCGGTCTCGTAAAGATAACCAAATCTAATAAAAGAACCTTTTAGTTGTAAAAAACTTAACTAGTCATTAGCTTCTTTCTCTTTACTAAGTACCTATGTACTTACCTCACTTGCATGTTTGTTTTGTATGTATTGTGGGGTGAGAAGGCGAAATGATTGACCATGAGCATGTTGAGGATGATACGTGATGATGATGATGATGATGATGCCTTGATGATGCTTTCTTCTACTTTTTTTCATAAACAATGTTCTAGTCTATGTTGTACTTTTATTTCATGTTTGTAAGACAAGCTTGTTGTCTCCTTTCTTTTAAGACTTACGTGCTTGTAAGACTTTCGCGTTTCATTGTTGTAAGTTAAACTTTCTATCTTTAATCTGTTTGGACTTTCCATTCTAGTAGCATTTATGTTTAAACCCGAGTCTTTTTATCTTCCGTTTTACTAAACTCGATCTGACGTAGAAGAAATTACGTATAATATTGAATTTATTTGATATTGTATGCAGGCGAGCGTTTTTTTTCCCGGATGAGGAGCATTGTATCGGAAGCAGGCGTGAAACATTACCACATCTTTTCAATAAATTTGTTCCACAAAAAATGATTCACCCACTCTTAAAATGACATGTCGTCTGTCCACTGTCAGGTTGGAGGTGAAAATAGTGGCAACCATTACGATTGCTCTTAAGTAACAAGAAGGAGATTGACAACATTTGTAAAAAGTAAGCTGTAATGGCTTTATAATATAGACAGTACTTCAAGGGAATCACTTTATACCTCCACTTTTGGATTACATCATTGCTGGGCATGAAGAAAAGGTAATTGAAAACAGAGGCACTATTTGCTAATCCTCTTTTATCTTTATCTATTTTTTAGATGTGGACCAATAAATGGGTGGAAAAAAGGTTACTATTAGGGCTGTAAATGGCGCAGGTTATTAAGTAAATTTCTTCTCATATACTCATTCATGAGAAGTTCGACTCGATTCGGTGTTTTTAGAGTTCAAGCTCGAGTCGGCAACTTTCGAATAATTAACCGAGTTGATCTCGACTTTTAAAATTTAAATCGAGTAGCTCGCGAGTTTATCGAGCTTGATTAAATAATTACTTAATTAATTAAATTTATTATAAAATATTATATTTTTGTCATGTAAAATATATTACACAAGTCAAGTATTAGGCAGAGTCAATTCGATCTCTTCATATTTCATTAAAAATTAAATGAATTCTCAAAAATAATCGAGAACTACGAATGAAATCGAGTTATATCGAGTCTCTTAAGCAAGTCGAGTTCGATCTTGTCTTTTATATGACTCGATCAAACTTGAGCGAGTTAAAATTTGAACTTTTTTAGTCAAGTCGTCTTGAATTCAATGTAAAAATGTCGACTCATTCGAATTCGATTCTGCGCATCTAGTCACTACAGCCGCCTTAAGGGTATTTCTTCGCACTTTAAGTGGACGATTCCATGCCACGTGTTGAATATGAAATCAAATACGCGAAACACGAAAGACCATTATGAAAGGATGATTTGTGGTATAAAAATCCACAAGAAATATAGCAAATTTTCCACACAAAAAATACTAGGCTTGCAAATACTACATCATCGCTGAACGTAATTTTTAATGTCCAATCTTGGTAAGCTAGTAAGCCAGTACTTTTCTTTTGTTGTCACTGTGTTGTGGTGCGTGCACAAATGCTGATGCAATCAGAGAATGATGAGTTTGATTAGATGTCGAATCGTATGAAAACCGAGGAATTTGAGTACACTAGGTGCCCTTGCAACTTTATGAATCATTTTCCTATAGTGAAGTATTCACTGATTTTAGTTTGCTGGACGGATATGTTTGTCCTAGATAATCTACTTTGATTGATCTTTTCTGTGTCCTCTACGTCTTACAACAGCTGCTGGTGTAGATTACAGTTCAGTGAGTGACGAAGAATGGAAGAAGCAGCTCACACAGGAGCAATTTTATATAACCAGGCAAAGGGTACTGAGAGGGCTTTCACAGGGTATGTACCATATCTTTTCGATTTTCCTGTGGGCTTTCATCCATTGGCTTTTTCGTAATCTTAAAAGATTTTATACTGGAAGAGTAACTTGGCTCTTTCAATTGTGACTTGATTGCATACATGATACATATTTCTAATGTAGGAAACATGACATTTTTTGATTCTTGAAGTAATGTATCACATTCATATTTCTAAAGCCATGATTTCACTAAAGGAAACAATATACAGAAATGCATATGTAGATAGAGTGACGCGGATTGGAGTTGGTGGGAGAAAACAAGAGAAAAATGGCCATCTTCACTTGTGTTTTTTAGTTTTCAGGCTGAACGAAAATGGTGAATATAATCGTTAACCCATCCAATTCCACTTTTGTCTTTATATCTATAGTAGGATATTTTGCTCAGGCATGCCTATTGCCCACAACACATACATACGACTTTTTGCTCAAATATTCCAGATACCTACATGTGTATAGACTTCGTTGTCTCTTCTTTGTGTGGTTGCATCTAGACGCTGTTTGTATATGTATATACATGCATTATCCACTATTCTGTTAAATTCATCTAGACACTTATGTAATAAACAGGGAATACTGGAACACAAAAACATCCGGAACTTACCACTGCATTTGCTGCGACACTCCCCTCTTTTTCGAGTAAGTATATGTATATGTCCACCACCGGTCTTTCTTTCCTATCCTTTTTTGTGGTACCACAAAGCGGACCCGCATTTCTTTTGCAGATCATCTACTAAGTTTGACAGCGGAACTGGATGGCCATCTTATTATCAACCAATTGGGAATAACGTGTCCTCCAAGTTAGACCTGTCGATAATTTTCATGCCTCGCCAGGAAGTTTTATGTGCAGCATGTGGTGCTCATCTTGGCCATGTATTTGATGACGGTCCTCCACCCACAGGAAAGTGTTACTGCATTAACAGGTACGCGTTTTTTTGCACTGTGATTAATTCATTTTCATTTACGCAATTTTAACTTCCAATGAATATGGTAAATGATGCATTGAACCCGGCGGGTAATTTACGTGTATGTGCTTGCAGTGCATCTCTTAAACTGAAACCTGTGTAAAGTGTTACGATGAAGAAGAAGTGCTGGAAGAACTCTGTATTATCATGTAACTCCAACAGGAATTGAAGTAAATTTACATCGATATTGTATTATGTGTAAACATAAGAAACAACCAATATTGGTCATTTGGAACTCTGTATAGCCATTTTACACAATTACAAGTATTCATTCAACACATGTATGCATAGTTTGTTGCCATTCTCAGTCATGCTTTTCAGTTAAGTTGTTCTGGGGCTAGAGGTTGAGTCTGCTGTTTTATAGACATAAATTACCATCATGACGTATAATATTTTGCTTTAAGCTCCGGGTACCCGGGACCAACTGGCCAGACTAATCCGTAGTTCGGGTCCGAGTCGTGTCTGCAAGGTCCAACACTCACTCAGGGGTAAGACATAGCAAATAGCTTTTTTAACATGGCCAGCGCCGAACAAAATCGAGCCAGTGGCACTCCTAAATCGTTTTAAACCACATACTACTTGAGCGAAACAACTTCGTTCATGACGTGTAATCTTTACACGTGCGATTCAGACAAATCTACAAAACAATATGGTAATTGGGACAGACACACAGCATGATAGTAGGAGGGCTGATCCCCACACAATGGGAAAAAAAAAAGTATACATAAAAATTATATATATAATATGGTCTTATTCATTATGTCATTCCTATCCATCCCACCCGATTATCTTAATAAAATTCACTAGCCCATTCGAGTAAAATCCTGGAAATTCATACTTATGCCAAACGATAATAGAGCAAGAAGAGTTGGAATCAAGCTTGAGAGAACTTCTGATAAATTATTCTATTATTGTACCGATACAAGGCTATTAGTCGGGGTGGACCTATCTTTCCAAAGGTCGCGTGTGCATAGAGGTCGAGATTTTTTTAATATTAAATCAATGTAGTTTTATTGTTAAAGGAAGATACAACCATTTCTGCTCCATTCAAGGAGAGATTCTACCAAGCAGACTCCATATCATCTGGACCAATCACGAGATGCCATGTGTCCTTTTTTTTAAACCTTATTATAAACTCACCTTAATTGTAATTTAAAAAAAATGATGGTTAATTATAATTTTCCAACGACCATTATTTTTATATAATTTTACTTTCTAATTTTTCTTTTATTCTTTTACAAAAAAAAAAAACCCTCATTTTGCCTGTATTTTTTCCCCAAATCAAACCAAACCCCGTCTCCCAATCTCCATTGCCTTTGGTAAAGATGCCGCTCCTTGCTGCCTGATAACGCTCAACACGGGCGAATAACGACTATTGAAGTGAAAATAATGGCATTAGTGCAGGATTGATGTTGTATTTCTGGATCCCGTCGACAATCGGATGCTTTTCCGTCTTCTTCTTCTGAGAATTTTCAATTGTATCGCACAGCCGAAGTTCAAATGCAACCATGGAGCAACTTGATAACATCTCCTCAAGTGCCTTTCAACCTCCTCCGCTGCAGGTAAAAATGTGACGCCCCTTCTTGGATATCGAATTCTTATTCGAAAAAACAACGGTCGGCACGCATATATTCTTTTTAATCAAAAGAATATATACATAAAACTTTACGCCAACATAATTAGAGTACAAACCGAAATAAAAAAGCTAACTCGAGAATGCCAAAAGAAAACTATGATCATAACAATTCCAAAAAAGTCTAAAGGAAACAAAATGACAAACAACAAAAAAAAATGAGTGTTGTTTACAACCATACATATCCCAAATTAAAATAATTCAAATGTACTTAAAGGAATAGGTTCCAAAGTCTATGAATCTCTCAGCTTCACGATGTTTACAAGTTCCAACATATTATTAAATAACACAAATAAGGAAAACATCATCTAGCTTTTTCCAATTCTCATGCCAGCGGCATCATCATAGCTATTATCTTCTACCGGCCAATCTTCTTGGGAGGAGAAACATAATAATAAAAGAATAATAAAAGGAGTAAATACTTACGTTACTTAGTAAAGGCGTACCTGCATGCACACACACACATATTGGAAAAAATTAAATTCGCTACCACATAATAAGTTATAATAAGAGCTCACTCACCCTCTAATAGCTCAGTTAATAAAACCTCGACCAGCCAAGGGTTTGTTACGTTATATAGTCTAAGGACACTTCGCCCGAATAAAGGGTATGCAATGGGACATGTTCAGTAACTCATATGGCACGGATTGTTCCGTGTGGACTGTTAAATACTGCGAGAAAAAAAAAACGTCCCTTACCATGAACTATAACATTTTAGCTTTTAGACGCAACACGTATTTTTATTACAAGGTTAATCTACCTAATCGCCGAACCGTAACGAGGCCACGGATCCACTTTGGGCCTACTATATGTAGGCCCGATAGCGAATAGGGCCCTCGGCCTAATGAGCCCGTATAACCATTAGTTGGATTGGGCGGGTATGTTCAAGCCAGCGTAAGATCCTTGTGACCCGTGTCATTGGGTAGCGACAAGTAGCGATCACCAAGCCTTCAACTTGGCCATACCTTCTACGCGATCCAAGCACTAGGGGCGGTAATCCGCCCATCGAAGACGTAAGTCCGCCATTTCGGACAAAGCCCGCTTCTACTGTCACGAACATGATTTCTACTTGACTAAGACACAAAGCGAGATCCAACCAAGTGGTGAATTATCGGGTCCGGGTCCGTCCGTCAAAAAATGCCATATTAGCATCAAGATTAATTATGTAAAATCATATTTAATTACATCTTGTCATACTTAGCCTAATTGTCATTAGCAATGCCTATATATAGCAACTCATTGTAACACATAAAAGGGATCTCGAAATATACACAAAGCGAGCTACTCGCGCAATTTAAATCGAACATTGAGCCCGTTGTCTTGTTCTTCATATCTTCTTCATATATTTCTTCACCACCGCCGTGCACCACGGCGAATTCACATAAATAGCCAGGATATCCACCATCAAACACCGTTATAACCACCGTGATAAATCCGACATTATCACTAACCACCTAAGTTCATTAATTAGTCTGAACCATTCTAAACTAATTACCTACCACATTGTCAAAGGTAATGTTAATGTCTAAATCGACATCCCGCAAGGCCTAGACAACCGTCTTTCGGTACTCCCAGCATTCTTCCCGAGAGCATTTCTGCTTCAATCTCTAACCTCCCGATATTCGAAACACGATAATCGATCGATCGATTGTGTCTTGTAGACCTCAATTACAAGTTTGAATATAATCAAGTTGTTGTTTAGAATCCAGTTAAATACATAAAAAGTAATAAGGCTTACCTTTTTTTAAGATATGGGCTCGGTTACGATTAAGGCTTGTTTAAGACATAAAAATATGTTTTTGTAGGAATTCAACTTAGTTTTAATTCATTATTCATAGATTTAAGTAAAAAATATTTGGTCATAGTGATCATAGATATTGTTCATCTTGGTAAGAATGTCTTCTTATAAAATAGACTTGGTTTTTAATGGTTTAATTCTAACGTTTTTCTAAGTTTGCCACGTAACTTGTTAATTTAGGACTATGTGCATGCATTTTACGGTACCTATAAAAGCGTAATCGAATCGAAGATTGTTCAAACTCGCCCGGCCACCAAAGCGAGCCAGGTTGTGTCCAAGAACAACTCAGTTACATTTTACGTGATTTTTCTATGATCTGAAGTATTTTCAAGTATCTTGTATTTTTGGATTTTTCCATAAAACGTTCTTATACTTTTGTTATGCTTAGTAAATGGAGACTAAGTTCTGAAGTTGGGAGTTAGTTTTGGTATTGACCTTTATGTGCTACCATCGGTGGGTAGAAAGATGTAAACAATGAATGTGATTTATGTGCTATTATGTATCGCACTATTGGCTCATGGGTGGGTTTCACCATAGAATTATAACCTTGAATACTCGTTTAAAACCTTTTCCTATATATAATTATGTAGGATACACAAGACTATCGACATACACGTACGTAGGATATGCAAGCTACGTATGTAAGCTCTGTTTTAGTATTGTAACAATGTACAAGTAATATGAACATGTACGCAGAAGCACATGTGATACGTATGATCATATTTTGTTATGCATCACCCGTGGGCTTTTAAAGTACTCTAATATATTGGGATATGCCTTTTTAAACTTTTTTCTATAAAATTTACTAAGAAGATTCATGTAATGTCTCTGGCTTGATAAACTTGCATGTCTCTTTTGATTTTCCAACATCTTTCTATGCGATCAGAATGGTCACTCCTTTCGTTTGGAATAAGAAGATATGTATGTACCTAAAAATATGCTGGAGAGCTTGAGTAGCAAGTTTAGGATGGAGTTCAAGAAGTTTAGTTATGGTTAACTGGTTGTTTTTGTTTTGTTTCCTTTGAATAAAGCATGCATGCCAAATTTGATATATCAGTTTCATTTTCATTTTTGTTGAGATGTATCGGATTTAATTGCATGTGGTCTCAGATATTTATGAATCTAGTTATGGCACTAGTAATATATTGTTGTGTTGTATTCTTGGACTACCATAAGGGTCTGTCCTCCGCGCTTTTCTTTATTACTTTGATAACTTTGTCAGCCTTACATGAGTTTTAGGTTTTTCTCTATTAGTCACATGTTGAACGTTCCATTTTCATATAATGACTCGGTATTCGTGAACAGGACGTTACATATGTAGTGATATTTGGTTAGCTGTTGATACGTAATGGGTAGTGAGTAGTGGTGTTTAGTTGGTTGTTGGTGGGTACCAGGTAGTTGTTACAATAAAGAAAAAGTAGGTGCAACAATAAGGGTGTAAAAGTTGAATTAACTTTGTATCAAAAAAATTCAAAAAAGAATTTGTAAAGAATATCAAAGCTCTTTGTATATTAGGAATAGCTATACAATTAAATGTTTATGAAAATTTGTAAAAGTTTCATATAATTATATTTTGATTAAATATATAGCAAGATACGTGGATATTCTTTGTAGAATTTTATTCCTTTATACATTCATGAATCACTCATATATCCAACACCAATAAAATTACTTTCGTTATTTAATACAATACCAAATATTTTAAATAAAATATTTGTTGTATTTTAAAAATAGATACAACTAGGTCTGGCAAAATTTCCTGAAATCCACCCAACCCGACTCCCATCTCGCTCCTTCCTAAATTTTCACATCCCGAACTTTTCCCTACCCAAACTTTTCAGAATTGTGCGCATCCGACTATAATTAATCGAAATATTCGAGCACATATACACCCGACAAACATCCCCGACCGTCCCAAATAAAATAATAGTAAATTTCATAACTTTTAATTTAATGAATAATGTCTCATTATCTTTAAAATTACCAGTTATTATTTTATTATTCCAATTTTGCAACTATATTTTCCACATATACCACGTATATATGTCTCAACTTTCGATTAATTATTGTATTTTTACGTTCAAGATTTTTCAACTTTGTGTCAATTTCAATCGTGATGAGCTTATATTTAGTCATGTTGCAAATAAAATATGTATCTACTCATTTTTAACATAATATGGTAGACGCTTGATCATTATTTTTATATCTGGCTATGTTGTGTTTATTGTTGTTATATATTTCACAACTAACTTTTGTTTTACTTAATAAAAAGTCAAATAAGTTGTCATAGTCTTTATGATTTTTATAAGTTGAGTTTGATTTCAACAAAATCATAAATCGGCAAAATCAATTGATTTTCACCTTCAAAGCGTGTCCCAAAAGTTGAAGAAAAAAAATTAAGTTTATTGTTTAATAAATTTGATGAAAGAAGTAAAGTAGTAATATTTTTCGGGATATCTTCTCCCGACCGGATCTGATCCCCAACATTCAGGTCCCGACACTTTTCAAATAGGAGGCGAGTAAAAATAGATTCCCAAATTCTATCCGGGGTGGTTACGTAATGATAATGTCGAAATTATCTCGGGTGCTTAGCGGTGGTGTACATGATGGATATCAAGCTATGAAAAGTGTATGAAGGTGGTGCTTTCGGTGCATGCATGGTGCTACGAATTTGTGGTGGTGAAAGTGGTGGTGCAAGTATAATTTAAGATAAGCAGTGGAACTCAAGCAGAGTAAGCCTTAGTTTTTCATTAATTCCTTGTTTCAAGGTTACAAGAGGCCTATTTATAAAGAAAGAACCGACTTGAGTTTCACATATTTACAATAAAGGACAAAAGTACAAGGCGATATCTATCCATAGTGGCGAGCTCGCGATCGGGTAGTAGGATTGCATCCTTGCGACCTCGGCCGCCTTCATGTCCTTGTCCTTCCTTAGTCGAATCTGTGGTAGTCTCTTTCTATATTCATGGGCGTGGTCCTTGCGGACCCAATGAACATCAACATCATGTGGTTCGGGCCCCTAGCTTCGGAAGGACTTACACGGCCTCGTATGGGCATTTGGTGGGCTCATCCGTGGATCAGGTTAATACGACGGACTTGTCTGATCGACGACCGACCACCTCGGATAGGGATCCGCGAGCCAAGATGCGGATCGGGCATATCAATGCCCTCTTACTCCGTCCACTTAATACATTTCCTCGAAGTGCAAGGCGAGGAGTAAATTGGCTGCAGGATATGACATATCAATTTACCCCTGTGTGGGCACGAAGGTCGTTGATCGACTTCGCTTGTAGGTGGGCGATGTGGTCATGGAATGACTTAGCCTCATGTGGGCATTAGGGTGGGTTGATCATCCTCGTCTATCATGGGCTATATATGGTCGTGAGGTGACTTAGCCTTATCGCGGGCGTTAGGGTCGTTGATCGACCTCGCCTATCTATGGGCTATATGGTCATGGTGACTTAGCCTTTTCTACGGGCGTTATGCCTTTTCGTTCCGTTACATTAGCGGGTGGATTTATCGTTGTCATAAGCGTCGTGATGTGACTTGTCTTATATGTGGTCGCCGGGACGGAAGCGATGGTGGCGGTGAAATTTGGCGGCGTCTTGAGAAGGAGTGTTTTCGATTTTGTTGGAGAGCGGGGCGGTCGACATGACGGGTTGCAAGCTTTGATTGGTTGCGAGACGTTTTGTTATCGATCCCATAATGATGGCGGTTTCGATTATCGTGGGATAATGATGATGGTAGTTTATGAATTTTGAAAAGACCGCGCGAACCCATGTCCGTCACGATTTATCCATCTCGGACGGTTAGATCGAACCGTCCGCCTATATAAAGTGTGTAAATCCCTCCAACCCAACACTTTATGCAATTCTCATTTCACTATTGCTTGGTTCCTCGCAAAGATTTGGAGTTTCACGTCAAAGGTTTGAGGTTTCAGCTGTTGTTTGAAGATTCGGCCATCTTGTCTCAGGATCCTTTAAACTTTGGGCTATCATCCAGGTATTTCCATGATCCTCTTCATGTTTCGTTTTCTGTGTTTGATCCTCTCTCATTTGCATTTGTATGAGTCATTCATGCCTTTGGAGTAGTTTTAGGTGTCGAATCTTGAACTTTTTCTTGAATGTATTGAGACATGCTCTTCAGTATTTCAACTGTGCATCCCTCTTTTCCCGAGCCTTTGGTAGGGGTATTCCTTATCTTTCGTGTTAAACGCTTTTATTTAAATATATTTTTGGGGCTTTTGTTAGCGACTTGATCCTTAAAAAGAAAACCGGGGAAAAGGCATCGAGGCGGATGGGTTCATCCGTTTGGATTGACTTTATATGTCGTGGGTGATTGATGTTACGCCTTCCTCCGAGTTTTGCGGGGATGTCGGGAAGTGAGAAGACTCAAGTGCGCGATAGCTCGGCGACAATTAGGGGTGTATGAGTATCTTTGTGGAAGAAGAAATTGATGATTCCAATGTTGGTGAGTCCATCGAGTAGATTTCGGGATGTACTTAGGCGTGATTTGAGAAGCGCAGTCAACTTGTCGATGAGGGCGGCCGCTTTCGGTGTCGGCCCGAAGTGGTTGCTCGGCGATGGCATGACCACCCATCCGAGGAAAAAGAAAAAAAGCAGAGCTCGGTTATGCGTATCGCCTGACGAAGAGGTCGGCGTGGCGGCTCTCTTGATAGAGTGTATTACGGTGTTGAAGCCGATGTCCCTGGGTGGATGATTTTGTAAATTTGATGATCTTGAGTTACCCAGCGCATAGAGACACCTCCTCGTCCCAAGAAGAGGAAAAGGGCCGTGACTTCTTTGGAGGTGCAAGCGAGGTAGGGATGACACTTCTTGGCAAAACGAGGAAGAAGAGATCCTCGACTCCCAACAATCCACGAGGCCAAAGGCGATTTTGGCGGGGTGGGCGAGCTCGAAGACGGATCGAGAAAGAATGGTTGCGGGTCCGTGATAGCAAGGACCTTACCGCGCTGCCTCTCTGACATTACAACATTCTAGAGCCTACAATTTTACTCGCTTGCAGCTTTCTTAATCAACGACCACTAACGGCGGCCCGACCGGTTCAAAGATTTAGCCTGTTTTGCGGTGGCCCGATGACTCTGATAATTCACTTTGATAATTTTTATGCGGGTTTGTGGCCTCGCTTTTCAACCCTTTTCTTGTTCACATAATGAATCATCTGAAACTTTTCCGATCGACTTTGTCCCGAGCAGCGTGCGGGTCATCATGGCTTTCATTATCCTATTCAAGATGAACATACGTGAGTGCCCCTGGGCTTTTCAACGGGTTCTATAGATTTAGCGACAGGAGGTTCCCGACGACAGTTTCCATGAGGCGCAAGCCCCACGTTTATTCTTTAATCCCCAAAACAAGGTGCACTAACCCAGGGTGAGCGAGTCATGAGGGTTGAGTCTAGTGTGGGTTGGCCTTTTCCTCATTTTAAGTCGAGGCGGGAAGGGGGTTGTCTGGCCATTCTTCGAGGTCTAACATTAGGAATAAGACTTCGTCAAATTTCTCCTGACCATGTTGTTTCGGCGGGAGTTCCAACCCAGAAGAGGAATGTCACCGGCGACTCTCTGTGATCCGTGAGGGCGTTTTGCCGGCTTGGCGGTTATATCTAGCCCGCGATTTCACATCCTTTGGTCATGATGGGATTTCATTGGCCCGACCCAGTGGTGCACCGAGTGTCATTTTGGCGGATGTTTTCCTTTAGAGTGCGCTGTGCGTGGGCGATCTCTAAGCAGCGTCGCCGTAATTTTCCTGCCATTTTAATTTTGCTTTTAATTTCGCATTATCTCTGAATATACTGTCCTCTCGGATGATTGATTTTCTTTAGCGATCGATATGGTGAGTGCCAACAAAAGCCCAGATTTGGATAACTCAAATTGGATGAGGACCAAGACAAGGCTCGAAAAGGCATTAAAGAGAGTCAGCGACGACACCGCTTCTTGTCGATGCCACTGCTGCTCATGTTCTTTGCGACCTCAAAGTAAGGTCGAAAGGAGAAGAGTGTGGTTCCGGGGTCTAAGGCCGCAGAGAAGAGTCTTGCAAGCGTAGCTTGACTCGAGGATACTACCAAGACACAAGAGGTTCGGGCCTCAAAAAATATAAAACTCCAGCAGGTTGATGCCGAGACTGACTGGGCGGCCGAGAGTCACAATTTTTGAGGAGCACCGCTCATTCCAGGAGTTTGAGGCTGAGGTTGCGAGGATGCCGTTGACAAGGGGCAAGAGGAAAGCTATGGAGCTGAATCTAAGGCTACCTTAGGCCGGAAAAAATCTTTGCCCGTTGGGTTTGTTGGAAAGCCGGCCTTGTGGTATGATCGTGATTTTATCAAACCGCCCATTACCACGGAGAAGGGAGACAATTTGGCGAGTCGATTTAGGATGTGGTTCCACTTATGTAACATTAATCGGAATTACCCCCTGAGGCCCATTCACCTGATCGGAGATGGGATAGTCACCCGAGTTGTTTGTGGTCGGCGAGTTTGAGCCCGAGCTTAATGCTACAGTGGCCGAGTTTCATGAGCTTGTTGGGGAATATGGCTTGGCTATGAGCATGGTAAGTTTTGGACCGCCTACTTGTAATACTATCATTTCCCTTATTTT